>CM038793.1:248272634-248377001 GCA_021764765.1 Vicia sativa
ACTCAGGTGCCAAAATGCTAGCACAGGATCCGCTCAAGTGAATTTTGGGGATAACCACAAAAGAATAACCTACATGTAAATGAACCCAAATTTCAAGCAAGAGGTGATCGAAGTCCTCAAGAGAAACAAAGATTGCTTTGCGTGGGACTATGACGAAATGTCTGGTTTGAAGAGAGAGTTAGTGGAGCACAGACTTCCAATTAAGGATGGCAAGAAGCCCATCAAACAAACTCCTAGAAGATTCGCGTCAGCAGTGCTCACAAAGATCAAAGCTGAGGTTGAAAGGTTGCTGCGTTGCAAATTCATCAGAACCACAAGGTATGTCGAATGGTTAGCAAATATAGTACCTGTTATTAAAAAAATGGTTCTCTGAGAATGTGTATAGACTTTAGGGATTTAAATACTGCAACCCCCAAAGATCAATACTCTATGCCTGTAAGCGTAAAATGCCATTAAGACTACCGCGGATTCGAATACCTAAGTATGCTAGATGGATATTCTGGTTATAATCAGATTTGTATTGCTGAAGAAGATGTTGCTAAGATAGCATTTCGTTGCCCAGGAGCCTTAGGCACCTATGAATGGGTAGTGATGCCTTTTGGTTTAAAAAATGTTGGGGCAACTTACCAAAGAGCAATGAATTCAATCTTCCATGATTTTATTGAGACATTTATGCAGGTGTATATTGATGATATAGTCATCAAATCTATATCTGCAGAATCCCATTTGCATCATTTGAGCCAATCATTCGAAAGAATGAGAAAACATGGCTTAAAAATGAACCCCCTTAAATGTGCATTTTTTGTGCAGGCTAGAGATTTTCTGGGCTTTGTGGTTCATAAAAAAGGAATCGAAATCAACCAGAATAAGACCAAAGCCATCATGGAGACTAAAGCACCCACATCGAAAAGGGAGCTGCAATCTTTGTTGGGGAAGATTAACTTTCTCAGAAGATTCATTTCGAATCTAAGTGGAAGGACTCAAGCTTTCTCTCCACTACTTCGCTTAAAGCAAGCCTTCGAGGAAGCGAAGTACATCAGAGGCCTTTGACCGCATCAAAAGATATCTCTCTCAGCCTCCTATGTCACCCCTCATGGGAATCCCATGAGATTGTATATATCCGCTCAATTTACTATAGGTAGTATGTTAGCACAAGAAGATAGTAATGGCATCGAAAGAGCCATATATTATTTAAGTAGGTATGAATGACGAGAAACTAGATAGCAATATAGAAAAGCTATGTCTTTGTTTATACTTTTCTTGTATGAAACTTAAGTATTATATAAAGCCCGTCGATGTCTATGTTTCATCTCATTTCGATGTTATCAAACACATACTTTCAAAACCAATAATGCATAGCAGAGTTGGTAAATAGGCTCTAGCTTGTAGAATATTCTTTGACTTTCATGCCTTTAAGAGCTGTGAAAGGTCAAGTAATTTCGGATCATCAGGACCATTCAATCACGAAAACCCCACAGTGGTTACGTCAAATGCAACCTTGAAATTATACTTCATGGTTCGAACCTGACAAGGAGGGTAGTGGTGTCGAGTTCTCATAATTTCTCTGAAGGAATTCCAACAAAATTCAAGTATAAGTTAGATGGGTCTCGTTGTTTCTAACAATCAAGCTGAGTACGAAGTGCTCATTGTTGGACTTGAAGCTTTGTTGGAAGGGGCAACTAGAGTCGAAATTAAAGGTGATTCAGAGTTAGTAGCTTCACAGATAAATGAAGGAGTACAAATGCATAAAAGGAAAACCGATGACATACTTTGTCATAGTTATTAGGCTACTCAAGAAATTCAATACATGGATATTCAACATATACCCATGAATAGAAAATCAAGAAGCAAAATGACTTAGTACAATTATTTTAGGTATAAAGTTTCAAAAAACTTTGAGTGATTTGGTCGAAATAGGCAGGTTATGGCTACTAGACTCATACCATCCGATTTGGAAAATATTAAATTAGGGTTGTGGTGATAAAGATGGATTCGAAGTATTAGCCATAAATACCTTATCGACATATTGATAAGCCCATTAGTAGCATATTTAGAAAAATCCAACACTAAATGTTGACAGAAAAATAAAATATAGAGCATTATCATATGTCCTTATGGGAAATGAATTGTTCAAAAGACCCAAGAAGGCGATTACTCAAATGCCTAGAGAGTGAGGCATATCTAGCATTATCGTAGGTCCACAATGGGGCAGTACATCAAGCAGGCCATAAAATGAAATGGTTGCTATTTCGATATGGTATGTACTACCCAGTATGCTCAAGGATTGTATAGATTTTGTAAAAGGGTGAAGAATGCCGAAACATGCAGGATTCAACATGCTCTTGCCGAGTTGCATTGATCATTAAGCCATGGCCCTTCAGAGGTTGGGCATTAGATTTATTAGAGAAATCAATCTGCTTCTTCTAAAGGTCAGAAATACATCTTGGTAGGAATAGACTATTTTACCAAGTGGATCAAGCAATACCATTAATAGCATAGATCAAGAGGCTATTATTGAGTTCAAAACAATAAAAATTATCGTTCGATTGCTAGAGAGCATAACCACAAACCAAGGTTCATGTTTCTGGTAGGAAGATGCATGAATTCTTGCCCAAGAGATAAGGTTTAAATTGCTAACATCAACACCATACTATGCTCAAGCAAATGATCAGGTCGAAGCAGCCAATAAAGTAATAATAAGTTTGATAAAAAAACATGTTGGTAGAAAGCCAAGGAATTGGCATAAGACTTTAGACCAAATACTATGGGCCTGTAGAACATCTCCTAAAGAAGCTACTAACATACATTCTAACTAACATTGATGGTCGCAGTCTTAATCTTACAAGAGAAATTCATCTACAATCATCAATCTAAAGACAAAACGAAATTCCATCTTCATTATATTGGGAAATGATGATGAATGAGTTAGTTGAGTTGGATGAAGTTAGATTGCACGCATTGAAAATCCTGATGAGGCAAAAAGAAAGAGTGGCCAGGGCATATAACAAAAGGGTGAAAGGTAAAACATTCAGTACTAATGACTTGGTTTGGAAAGTTATATTGCCCATGGACAAAAAAGATAAAGCACTAGGTAAATGGTCACCTCATTGGGAAGGACCTTTTCGAATAGTAAAAACATTTTCAAACAATGCATATGAAATCGAAGAGTTGTCAGAT
The DNA here is from genome assembly GCA_021764765.1 of Vicia sativa. Classification (NCBI taxonomy): domain Eukaryota; kingdom Viridiplantae; phylum Streptophyta; class Magnoliopsida; order Fabales; family Fabaceae; genus Vicia; species Vicia sativa. The sequence goes on from CM038793.1 coordinate 248,275,812, forward strand.
GACAAACGAATCTTAAGGGTTAATGGGAAATATTTAAAGAAATATAAGCCACGCCTGCAGGAGATTCGAATAATAACAACTTGATCATAACAATATAAATAAAGGCCAAAATGGTGATATATAAATTCCATAGCATTGTTTGGTGTTACAGATTAAAATTAAATTAATATTCCAAGCAAAATAAACAAACAATCTTTAGAAATGGGCATTGTTCCTCAATCGATAGAAAATACTCCGAAAAGACTTAAGCCTTTGCTGAGTGAAGCGCTTGGATCCTTCTAGGATAGCAACTTCACCCTTAAGTTGCTCAGCTGCTTCCGTTTCTGCAAGTCCTTTATTCAGGAGCTCTTCGAATCGATTTCCAAAAGTGTTGGTTTCATATGCCATCTGTTGTTGTTGGGCCTCCTTAATTTTATGTTAAAGTTCTTGAACCTGCTTCTCCCAGAGAAGAATGGATTGAGCTTTCAAGCTCAATCATTAGCTTGTTAATATGCATGGCGTGCTCTTGACTTCTTCTTGAAGCATGCTCATAAACATCCATTGCACTCGCTTCTCTTGGACCTTATTAGTAGCGATTCATCTTGAGGAGACACCCATCACGTTATCTAGCAAAGATGAAGTTCAATGGATGGTACTAACTTCCAGAACAGTGAGGTCGACTTGATTAAGAAGTCCCTTCATAATAAAGCAGGTTGTACTATCTTTCTTGAGTACTTCGAATAGATCCACATCAAGGATTGTCTTCCTAATCTTGTGAAGAAGTACAACCCGATCATCAGAAGGTGTTGAAGTAGTAGTCGAACCAGCACCAGCCTTAGGAAGAGGAGTGTCTCTCTGAGCTAGCTTAGCCTTCATATACCCAATAGGTTCATTTCGTTTTAAGAGGGCTAACTCCTCTTCAGCCGTTTGAGGTTGAGAAGACTCAGGAAGTTCCATGCGCAATGGAGTAACATACATTTCGACTTCCATTGGCTCATTGGTAGGGACACCATCACCTTCATCATTTTCTTTCTCATCATCTTGGTTGGAGTGATTCTTGAGGAGATTAGTCTTGGGAGCAAGAAGGCTTTCCAGATTTCTTGGACCTCTTTACTCTTGGCAGCCTCTGAAAGGGACATGGTGAACCATGATGGTCCATGAGTCCTCGAAGAAAAAGGTGCCATAGTTTCCTCAAATTTATGCCTTTTAGAAAAGATCATGATGTACTGTGAGAATAGAACTTGGAAGTCAGCCTTATCATCATTTGGAGTCAGTCTCCTCAGCCTTGTGCCTTCAACAATTCGATCCGCTACCTCTGGATCTTGCTCAACAATGGTATCGACAGTGGATAATGAAGATTCAAACATGGCATTTAGCCATAACTGGAGTAACCAGAAGGGGCCAGCTAGCAAGATGTTCTTAGGAGTGTGAGATTTCAGACTCGAAACAGCTGATCTCAGGCTTTCATAGAGATCAACAAGTAAGAGCTCACTCAAACAAACTCTCTTATTTTCATGTAGGTCTATGGCTAGAGGGATGAACCTACTGGCTACTTGTAATGACCTGCTACAGAACACATATCTCGATAACCATAGGGTAAGGAAGGCAATATGCTCTACATCTGATACACTATCACCTTTAGTGTGATAATGACTGATAAACTTTGAGAAGCTGGCCAACTTGACATCGAAGTCAATGATGCTTGAATGTTCTTCAGAGTCAGGAATATAAGTCTCTCCTACTGGTGATAAGCCTGTGATAGCTTCTATATCGAAGAAGGTGGGTGTGATCATGCCTCCAGGAAGGTGAAAGGTGTTATAAGTACTATCCCAAAAGTACAAGGATGCAAATAACAAGGGATGGTATGAAGTGAAGCCCGGTTTCGATAACTTAATCAAATTATAGATCCCTAGTTCTTTCCACTGATGGGATTTCTTAACTTCTACCTTAGCAAACCAGTTCTGGTAAGCTACATCAGGGGTAGGGCAAGATCGAAACGGCTTAAAATTGCTTTTAACATAATCCAGGATAAAAGGATCTTTTGGGGAACATCGAGGGGTTTCTATAGGTTTGGCGTAAGATTGATCATATTCTCGGCCCTAACCTAGGAGTTTCCATTTTATTAAACAGAGGTTTAAAGTCATAGCAGCAAACAAGATGGTTCTAGTATCTTCGAATCTCAAAAACTATAAGAGGGCCCATTAGGCAAACCTCTTTCAAAGCATTGGTGGGAATGAGTACGAGAAGAGTATAGAAGTTCTTGTTCTTGGAGATTCCTGGGGAATGAGTCTGATTGACCTTGGTGAATACCAACTTTGCTCTCCATGATCGTGCTTATGTTCTTACTTTTCTTCTTGGAGATTTTCTTCATTTGGGATGTTGATGAAGACATTGTTGAAGTTGTTGAGAATCTTTAGGTTTTTAACAAAGAGAGGAAGAAAAGAGTTGAGTGTGGAAAAGAGTAAAACTAAAGTCATTTAGTTTTATAGTAAGGAAGTTGAAGCACTCATCAACTAAAGCCCAGATACGTGGAGGTCGTGGGTTGGATACGGAATGAGGTGGCGTAAAGTGAACATTGGTAACAAGCGTGATTAAAGATAATCATTGTCTTTAATAACCGCACCATGCTGTGGCAACTGTTTGGAAGCAGTTCGGAAACCCAAGAGACGTCGTGACTGACGTAGTGGAAGTTATACACAGTATCATGATTACTCAAAGTCACATCAAAATCTTGTGAATATGCTTAAAATAAGTATTTCTCAGAAAGAGGTTCGAAATACATATTTTAAAGGGGCATTTTGTTGGCTGAAGATTTTGATATATATGAGTCGAAATGGAATCATTGAGCTCGAAACGAATTGATGTTGGTAATCTATTGTACAAAGTGAATGTCACAGTTCGGAATGAAAGAATTGGCTCTTCGAATGGACGTACTGAAAATTGGAGCTTCGAATGACAATTATGATGATACATATAAAGGAAGCTTCGAAGTAGTAGTAGGGTTGTATCTGAGAAGTGAGTTCGAAACGAAGTGGCCAAAGCATTTGAAATTCAAATACGACCGGGATAATTGGAAGTTAGAATATATGCGCTGGAGACGGTTCGAAGACGCGTGGAAGCTAGAGAAGCGCAGTGTTCTGCATGTTCTGAACATGACAAGATCTCATAAGTCAGACTGTTATGGTCGAAGTAGTATAAATAGAAGTCTTAGTGTTAGGATTTCGTGTGTCATATCTATTGTACAAAAATTCAGTAAACATTCAAAATACCACATGGCTAGGGAAACGAATGCTCGAATGATGTACGTATGATTGCACCAAAACCTTTATTATTCAGTAAAACGTCTTTATCTTTCCAATTTATCTTTTATCTTTGCATCAATGTCTTTCAAATTCTTTACATTCAAAGTCATTTAACTTTTCCTTGCATTTAAACGTTTCTTTTATTTCGAAGTCTTTTACGTTTCAGAAACTCTTTACATTAACGTTCTTACTTTCCAGAAATCTTTCATATTTATGTCTTTTACATTTCATGCTTTTATACTCATGCTTTTACATTAAAAGTCCTTTACCTTTAAGAGCCATTTACGTTTTCCTGCATTTATACTTCTCTTTGCAAATCGAACCTTTATGTGTTTACTTATTTAAATCAGTTTTATGTTACTTTACTTAATCATGTTATTAAATCTTTTAACATTGTGATTGGAATACATTGAACGTATATGAAACACTCTAAATACAAGTCTTAAACATGAACACTTATTTTGTTATTAAGTTTGTCCAAACGACCAATACCCCCATAGGATCAATCTAGTCGATCCTGCAAGTTACCAGAGGAATTGAATAACAATCATAAAGCTTATTCGATAGTTTGGAGGACTAGCGGTTGTTTCACCAGAAATCACTGTGAACAGCTACCAAAGCCAATTGATGAGATTGAGAGTATAAAACTAATACCTCTATTTGAACATTTTGTGCTTGCTGACACTAAATTGGAATGTCTAGAATCAGAAGGTTCATACTCTATTGCACCACAATCACTGGCACAAAAGGAAACTTCTAAACCAAAATATCACGCACAGATTCCACATGATTATACTGTTGCACAAAAATCCAAAGGTGTAAAAACCTCAGGAAAGACTAACAAGAAAGGACCCAAAGTATGGGTACCAAAAGGTCAGATAATCTATGTTGCAGATGTTCTAGTCAGTGTTTATGAGACACCAATTATTGCACCTAGACAATTTATGCTTGCCACACTAGCTGGGAAAAAGGTATACGTTCCAAGATTTGGAACTTAAATCCAGAAGGCATTGTGATTGTCAGCATATATTTGATATTTTTTCTAAAAAGGGTTGTGAAGAACAAGAAGGAAACTCAACAGAATTAACAGCGTAAATTTTTCTATTCTTTAGTTTCTGATCTCAAACATCAGAAGATGCTTCGGTCAGAAGTGTCTCTGATCAGATGGAAACCTTTTAATTTTCCAGATTTTGAGAATATCAAGTGTGTTTCTCAGTGAGTGTAGTGATTAACGTGTGTAACCTTTGGTTATCCTTAATCATCACACGCTATCTAAGCTAGATCTTGAACAATACGCTAATTCTTGGAATTGATCTATCATGATTACCTTCATTAATTGCTCCACATGATTGTGATATTTTAATTTTCACTTTAAATTATTTTAAAACTCTTTTTCTGAGATTTTATATTTAATTATTATAGTTTAAAAGTTATTTTTGGTTATAACACATTATATTTAAAAACATAATTCTTTATATAGCGTACTCTCTTCTCTTCACTCTTTCATCTTTCTCCCACTCGTTTTTAAAACCCTAAATCCTAAAACTCTTTTCTCTCAAAAATGTTAGGTGTTTTCTGTAACCATCATCCTTTCAACTTCCATCTCTCACTAACCATCGTGATGACCATCGAACAACAAGAAGCTGTCAAGTTTGCACATGAAATGGAACAAGTGTCAAATTCCAATGTCTCTACAAGTGCTTCATCGTTAACCACCATTACAACATTCACTCTATAATTTTCAATTGTTCCTTCGTCAACATCTTTCATCGTTAGTTCATTTTCAAGCCAAAGAATTGATAAGAACCATAACACGCAGAAAGCTCTTCAAGTTCATTGCAACTTAGAACCAAAAAGCATGCTAGTTCTCAAAGAGTTTATGGTTGATTTTGAGAATCTTGATAAGAATGGTTGCAATATTAACGAAGAACTTAAGGCTTAAGGTTGGGAATTTTTCTTCAAAAGGCTTCATGGTCCCACCTATGAACCCTTAGTAAAATAATTCGGGAAGAATGATGACTGTGGTGATCTACACATCGTCTCCGATGTAATTGGGCATAGGATTATCATCACAGAAAAATCCATTGCAAAACTACTGGGATTGAAATTCTTGGAAGGAAAATGTACTTCAGGAATGGACTTTAAGTCTAACGATCATAAGAAACATCTTCAATCGTCGTTGTTTAAAAAATACTCTATTAAAAATAAAGATTACAAGAGTAAGGATCTCTTTGACAATCTGAGGATTTGGCACAAACTTATTCTAGGTTGCATAAACCCTGGACCTTCCACAAGCTCTGTTGATTACTTTAACATTGATCAATAATTCATGTTGTACTTTTTGATGATAAAAAAGGTAAATCTTCCTTTTGTTCTCTTTAGTCATCAGAAAAACTTGAACCACAGCAAATCCAACAAAGAAGGTTCCTACATACATTCTATGTGGTCGTCTGATAACAGATATTCTTGTAGAAAGTGGTCTGGTAGGCTATCTGATAGAAGAAGCTAACTATATTGAATATTTGATTCCGAGCATTGGAGAATCATTTATGGGGAAAACTCTCAAGAATATAAATATCATTCTAGAGGTCAAAAAGAAACTTCAGCCTCGCATGACTGGTATTTTAGACATAATTCCCATTGAGAATTTCCCTTTGTTCATTATCTCCACAAATTTGATTGAAGTGGCTAAATATGTTAAATTAATGAGTAAAGAAGATCATGATGTGCCCATCACATCTAACGAAGAAGAAGATTACTCTAAAGGGAAAAGGAAGCAAAGAGAAGAGGGCTCTGATTCTGAAAAGAAGTAGAAAAAGAAGAAGAAGAAGTCCAAACTTCTTAATGATGTTATTATGGTTGTTGATAAACACCCTAGTAAGTCATCCTCTTCAACTTCTGTTTCAATTCCTTCTCCTAGAACTGTTAATGTTTCTTCATTCATTACCACGAATCCTAGCTCCACCATTTCTTTTAAATCACCCTTATTTTCTTTACCACCATTTGTATCACTATCCTCTATTACCACTGCCTCAAATCCTTTCACCACAACATCCTTTTTTGATCTTATATCCACCATTCTAACTCCCACCTCTGAGTCCACCTCTACAACAATTCCTCCAACATCAACCACCTCTGACGTTTTTCCATCATTTTCAATCCCATCTCGTCAATCCACCAATCAAACCGCTGACTTTGTTTTGTCTCCAATAATAACTCACTCTGTAACTTCTCCCATTCCATCCTAACCAATAATCACTTCCACCCCTCTCATTGTGTCATCTGTACCAGAACTTCAAACATCACCATCTCTTGATATTCATTCCAATCTCCACTATGCCTTTTTAAATAAACAACCATCAAATCCTGATCATAACATAGTTTGTCCTGACCCCGTTTCACCTTCCAACAATGCCAATCTTTGAGATTCCTCTGACTGATCAAGACTCAATGTCTGAAATTCCGGAATTCATTGAAGCTTCCCATCTTTCTGAACCCTTCTCCTCTAAATTATCATTGATAATTTGTGAGAAACCAAGTCCTAGAATCCTTGATGAATACATTAACATGTTCATGGACAAGGCTTAGAAGAGGGTCATTAAGCTCAAAGAATAAGCTAAGATTAAATCTTCTCACAAATATATAGATGCCTCATGGGCACATTTTGAGGAATGGGTGACGTATAAGGTTGACATGATATTCAAATTCTCAGTAACATCCAGGATGGCAGCAGTTGAGCTTGTCAAGCAGAAAGAAGAAGAAATGGAAAGAATTTGTGCCTTCAGGATCATCTCTCAAAAGCAAAAGGAAGCAAATGCAAAGGCTCTTCAAAGTGATCAAGAAGAAGAAGCTAGATTGAAAGATGAAGAAGAATGAGTCACAACTGAAAAGGAAAGGCTGGTTTTAGAAGTTGAGAAAGTAGAAACATCAACTTAAGTTGCTTTGGTTGAGTCTTTAACTGATCAGAAATTCAAGTGTTTGGATACTACTATTGAGGAAATTAGAGCGGAACAGAAAGAAGTGAAACAAAGTCTTGATGATAAGAAGAAGGTCAATGTCAATATCTAGAACACGCTGAAGCTGGTTCTCGAGAAAAATTTTGGACCAGATCATTCTCCCTCTAGCTCTTAGAACTGTTTCTTCTGGATTATTTTAATGTGTTTCTGATTAAGAACTCTTGTTGTTGTTTTTGGTTTCTTTTTGTCGGAACTCTGTGGTTTTAAAAAATTTCTCAATTAAATGAATATGAATGTTTTCTTCTCTATTCTCTTTTTTTTTTAAAACATTTTTCACATTCTTAGAATTAAAACTTTTTGATTATGACAAAAGGGGGAGTAGTTAAAGAAGTAATTGTGATTCTTAATGGTCAAATTCTTTGAAAAATGCTGCTTACATTATAACCAAATATAAACTGTTTTTCCTTAGTAGAATTTTGTTGCATTTCTTTTTCAGGATTTTTAATTGGAATCTGAAGAAAGTCTGAGTCCTAAAACTAGACTCTGAAAGAGTTAGTTTTAAGTCAAGATCTGACTGGAGAATCTGATATTTGTATGAGTGATATTATAAATTCAAGATCTCAATTAGAAGATATGTATTCAAGAATCAAGACTCTCAAGATCCTTCTATCTGATCTGTAGGAACCAGGGGAAGTTTTTGCTCAATTGTTCCTCAGTCAGAAGTTCTGATCTTTACCAAGTCTGTGATTCAGGGGGAGTTTCAATGTAAAGGTTAAGTAACCTTTCTCATTTCTACTTTCTTCTAATTTATACAAAATTGTGTCATCAAAATATATGGTTTTGTCATCATCAAAAAGGGGAGATTGTTAGAACAAGACTTGGTTATGCAATTATGTCTCTGAGTTTTGATGATAACAAAGAGTGTGTTTGTGAGAACAATTTTAATACTCTAATGTTTGTTGTATTTTAAGAATTGACAAACAGGTCTTATTCTAATGAATGGTGTGGCCAAGACATTGGAAGAGAAAATGCTCCGCTTCTGAGCTACAGAGGTTCTGATGAATAAGTAGTGAGGAAAGCTTCAGAAGGATCTGAAGCTCAGTTACTCTGATATGTAAGTCTAAACAAACCATCCTGAAGATCTCAAGATAGAAGTTCTGAGTGAACGTAGTCCAAGATGCTAAAGACTCAAGTTTCAGAAGACAAAGGGTTCCAAAGACCAAGTGCTGAAGACTGTGAAGACGTGACTCTGAAGACTGTGAAAACTTGAAGCTATTATGAACTTAGTTGTGATACAAGGGTTCTGAAGACCAAGTGTCGAAGACTCTGAAGACGTGGCTTTGAGGACTTTGAAGACTTGAAGCTCTTTTGAACTTAGTTGTGATACAAGGTTCTAAGACCAAGTGCTGAAGACTCTGAAGATGTGGTTCTGAAGACTCTGAAGACTTGAAGCTCTTTCAACCTTAGATATAATACAAGGTTTTTCAAAACCAAGTGCTAAGGACTCTGAAGAGGAAGATCTGAATACTCTAAAGACTTGAAGTTTTGACTAACCATAAGTTATATTATTTCCTCTTACTCAAACTCGTAGAAGCCTCTGAAGTACTTAATGTTAGAAAATAATGTTAACGTGGTACAACAGTACATGGTACAAACAAAACGTTTCATTCCACTACCATGAAAGGACGGGCGCTGTGTATGATCTTGTCCCCCACGTTCTCTCAAACAACCACAAATTTGATATTTCCAGATGTACCCCTCAACGGACACATCTCATGCATGGCTCTATATAAAGGCTTGAATACTTAAAGATACAATTGCTCAAGAACTGAAAAATCACTGATAATACACCAAGCTCAAACATTATTATTTCTTTGTACAAAGTTGTAAATTCTGTCAAGTCATTGTGCTAAAAATCTGTTTACATATTAGCTTGTGTAGAAGTATATTTACTTGTAAATAAACTTGTATTCAAACGGTTGTTTGATTGATCCTTAAGAGACCGGTTAGGTCAGAATTCTTAAGAAGTCAAGGACTAGTGTATCTTAGATGTTGATAGTTAGTCACATACAGTTGTGTGTGCAGGTGTTAGTCACATGCAGTTGGTGTGTGTAAGTGTAATAATCAGTTGATTATTGGATTAAGACCTCGTTGGAGAGAGGTAAATCACCTGAAAGGGTGGACTAGAGTAGCTTGAGGTTATCAATTGATAATATTAATCCTCATGTTTACACCAAGTTAACCAAAACAACTACTTCATTACAATTGACAACACTAATCCTAATACATAAACGAATGTTATTGATATAGAGAATTTCGTCATTAATTTCATTAAATTCAACTTCATCTTCATTTCTACAACTTTAATATTAGCTTTATCCACTTTTTTTCTTTCTTGATCAAACTTTTTGTGTAGTGAAGTAATAATTTCCTTGACACTTGCAGAAATTTCACCATCATACCATACAAAGTGGTTGCACCTTTTATAAACCTGCACATGGAATTAAAGAACACAAATGAAAGAATTACATAACGCACACAACTGTGAACAATACCAAGTTTTCGAACCAGCAAAAATGGACATTACCTTGTACGCCCCACAATAAAAAAAACGTCGACCTAGGTTAGAATCTGTGCATGAAATCATCAATAAAGCTTCGAGTCCACATCTGCACTCATTTCAAAATGAACATGAACATGTAACTTCAATACTACTGGATTTCGAGCATTGGGACATCTTCCAAAAACGAAGACGACACTTGATTACGATGAAAAGGGACGAAAGAAGAATGCGGGCTGGAAGGGAATAACTGAATAATCTAGGGTTTGAAAATGATGAAGATGGAGATGGAGGCCATAAACTCTATTTTATAATCTTTATTAATGATTTTTTTTATTCAATAATAACAATTAATATATTTTTGATGAATAAAATGTCAACTTACAAATTAAAAAATTAATATATTATTGTTAATGACGTAACAAATATTTGATCAACTGTTTCGGTCACATGTCATTAAAATTGCTAGCAAATAGCAAAGGACCACAAAAAATTCACGAAATTTGATATTGATGATCTAATATATATATTTTTTAAAGAGGTAATAAAAAATTAGAAAAATCATTATAAAAATAATTAAAAGTATATATATTTATATTCATTAAAAAAACACATGAATTTAAATTGGATTATGATGAGTTGAGATGGTTGGCAACTTTGGTATAAACAATAAAAATTATATTCTCCCATTTTAAAATGACGGTTGTTTTAAGAAATAAATTCTATTTTAAAATGATTGTGATTTTCCCTTTTTAATGTAGTAATGATTGTTAGTTTTTCAATTGTGTCTTTTATTTTTTGTTCTCTAAACTACTTCTAATATATTAGTATGATTAATTTTGTAAGCATCATGCTAAGGCTATGTACAATGTGGTGTTGAAAAAAAATTTAATGGTTGAATGTTTGCAATGGAGTGTTGAATGAGGTGTTGAAAGTGGGGTGAATTAATTGGCGTTGAAAACATTAACATGTTGAATGAAGAAAGAGTGGAGGCCCATAAAATACTTTGTAAAATTTTATTGTTGTGAATGTTTAGATTTTTAGTGTGTTGTGAATGGTGGTGAGATAAAGTGCTGAATTTTATTAAACAAAACCATTGTTATGGATAAAAATTGAATGTGTGTTGAATTATTAGGTGGAAGAAAGAGAAGATGTTGTGGAGTATAAAAAGTGAAAAAAGATTGTGTTGAATAATGAAACGATTGTACATAAAATCATTGAAGTTTTAAGAGAATATTTCTACAAATAGCTCCTTAACATGTACACTTAGGATCCATGTTAACTTTGTTAGAGGGAGTAAATCGTAGGAGCATTGATATAAAGTTGAGGAACAAACACCATTGTGAGAGACACACCACTTGTCCACCTAAAACCTTAAGGTGATAGGTGAGTGGGTTCACCCACTTATAAATACTCAAGTCACCACATTATTATCCAATGTGAGACTATTTCTCCACACTCACACTTGTAATATTTCCAATACTCTCCCTCAAGTGTGACCCCCCTCAAGTGTGAGTCTACCACAATGCTCCCCCTCACACTTGTACCGCCGCTGACTCTCTTCAACAGGACACCTCTACCTACATGCGGGAGTCGTTGACTCTCTTCAACGGGACACCTCTACCTTCCGATACAAGTAAGTCGGTCTCTTTCTCGAACTAGACTCTAATACCATGTTAGAGGGAGTAAATCGTAGGAGCATTGATATAAAATTGAGGAATACACACCTTTGTGAGAGACATACTACTTATCCATCTAAAACCTTAAGGTGGTAGGTGAATGAGTTTTTTCACTTATAAATGCTCAAATCACCACATTATTATCCACTGTGAGATTATTTCCCCACACTCACAGTTGTAATATTTCCAATAAACTTTTTCTATTTTGTAAAAATATATTGTCTTATGACAACATTATTGTATTCTTAATCTTTGTGCAAAAATTTTAAACGTAAATTATTTTAAAATAGAGAAAATATACTATATATATTTTTTATTTATAAATATTTTAATCTTCTCGTCATAAAATAAAGCTATACTAAAATCATACTTCTCTCAATTATCATTTTAACAAATAAAATTTATTTTAAAATAATTATTTACTTTCACAATGTAGAAATTATAATTATTTTTTTAATTATTACTTTTACATACACTCTTATTTCCAGAGACCACAAGTATCTGAGTTCTGAAACCGACAAGTATAAGGATAGTTGTCTCATCTGAAGCTTTTTACGATGCAGTCAGGCTCCATTAATGTCAACTCTTATACATCCATCCTCAATAAGTAATCCTTGTTGTCAATAACGTTCATGCATCATTCCATAATTCGCGAGACAATTCCCTAATTGGATGTTTTTTATCCACTCTAATGTAGAGTTTAATAAAAATATATCTCTACTATAAAAGAATTAACTAATAACTAGTAATAGAAACATATTCAATATAAACATGATAACAATTGTCAAAAATTAATGAAATAATTTAGTTCATTTTTAAAGTTGTTGTCTAAAACATTATAATAAAAGAGGAAAAATAGAAGAAAATAAAAGAAGGAAAATAGAATAATTTATTCACCGATTTTTTTTCAATATATTCCAGTTTATATAATATCTAATTTAGTTAAAAAAATATTATTTAATATATTTCAGTTTATTTAATATGTAATTTAGTTAAAATATGTTTAATTGTCATAGTTTTAATTACTTTTTGTAATTTATTTTTATTCATATAAACAATAATTATTCATATAAATATGTATATATATATATATATATATATATATATATATATATATATATATATATATATATATATATATATATATATATATATATATATATATATATATATATATATATATATATATATATATATATATCACATTCTTTTCTTTTGCTTTCATCTTTATTAAACAACTAAAATTTTATTAACCTTTCATTTCATTTACTTTTTTTTCTTTCACTTTTTATTATAATTCAAACAAAGCATAAAGTAACAAGGAAAAGTTATTACTTTCATTTTTAATTCCATAAAATAAGTCGCTGACATTTTCTATTTAGTAGTAATTAGTAAACAAAAATTAATCATGTTATATCAAATGACCAATTTCAACTAAATCTAAATGTAATAGTTTTAAAAGAGTCTCTTATGTCATGATTATGATTATTATAAATAAATAAAAATTAAAATCTTAGTTGTTATTATAAACGAAAGTAAATAGTTTTTTATTTATGTATTAGTTGTTGGAGTATATGCAAGTGTGAGTAAATGAGGAAATAGTTCTACATTGGATATGAATGTGGTTAAAAAAGTGGGAGAATATTGTGGACTCAGTATCAACCGTTGGAATGTGTCAACGACGGTGAGCTCAGTATCGACCGTTGCAAGGTGTCAACGGCGGTAAAAAGTGGATAGCATTGTGGACTCACATTTGAGGAGGACTGTTAGAATAATATGCAAGTGTGAATAAGTGGGGAAATAGTCCCACATTAATTATGAATGCGGTAAAAAAAATGGGGAGCATTGTGGACTCACACTTGAGGAAATAGTCCATATTAAAAATGAATGCGGTAAAAAGTGGGGAGTATTGTGGACTCACACTTGGGGAAATAGTTCCACATTAGATATGAATGTGGAGACTTAAACATATATAAGTGGGAGAACCCACTCACCTATTAAGATTTTAGGTGGACAAGTGGTGTGTCTCTCACAAGAATGTTGATTCCTCAACTTTATATTAATGCTCCTACTATCAACTCCTTCTAACATTACTAGTCCACCTATTCTATCTTATTTAGTTAAAACATATTTATATTAAATAATTTATAAATTAAATATGAAAAGAAAATATTTTAGTAAATTTAACTCGTTTAAACTTTTAAAAATAAAATATAATTATTCAACTCTCCTTAAACAATGTGAAATTAATTATTTTTGTTCATAATAATAATCTTTTTCTGTCCAACTAATAAATAAATTCACAAAGATAAACCATAAAACTAAATATAATGGGAAGGAAGGAATACAAAAGATAAAGACAAAAATGCTACTGAAACTTGTAAGCAAAAGTACAAAGGAGTACTCAAAGTATACTAGGAGTAGTAGCTAATAGGCACCACGCATTAACCAAAGCAGTGATGACTAAAACAGTGAGTTTGGCAGAGGGAATGGGGAGATTTTGTTTCGTTGGAAGGGTAGCTGAGCAGAGATAGCCTGATTTTAGGGTAGTAGGAGTGCTTGGTTATTTTTGGATCTCCCAAGCGGTATATAATGGCCAACAAGATAGGACTTAAACAAAAGGTGACACCTAAGGTGCATCTATATTTAACAATGTACTAGAGACTATGACCTAATTAGAGTTTCACATTCTTGCACTTGTAAGGTTAATATTTCATCCTTTTAAAATGTTTTTAGATTTTTATACATAAATTAAAAGTTTAATAACATTATCATAAATAATTGTATTTTTATTTAATTATATTAATTTATTGAAAATAGTATACATAGTAAGTAATAATTAAGAGATTCAATTAAAAAGAATAATTATATTAAAAAGTAAAAATAATCGTCATTTTAAAATAAATTTTAATTGATAAATTGATCGTCATTTTAAAACGAAGAGATTAGTATATAATATAGTTATAATAAAGAAATAAATCCGTGATTTTAAAATGGAAGGAGTAATATATAATATAATAAGGGAATAAAATTCTATCAAGTGTGATTTATGTTTGTGAGGAAAATTCTATCTCTCATTATCCAAAGTTATTTCATTAGAAAACTATTGTTTCTCTCTTTTTAAATGGTGAGATCCTTAGAAGGCTACACGCGGCCAAATTTCTCCAGGTACTAATAATCACACGCGGAGTACGTATAATACCTCATTTTGGATTACACCGCGGTAATCTAAAATCTTTGGTGCCTCACTGAGATCTTCTTATTTTGACACAATCTCATCTTGTTGGATTAATTAAATAACTAATTTTGTATAGACTAATAATAATTAATTATTATATAAATTATTATTAATATAAATTATGATTTATTGTTGTTAAATACTTAATTATGAATTATTTAATTGACCTTCTATCACTGAATGAATCGTAATGAGTTGAATCAATTAGTTAAGTCCAATGAAAAGAAGCGTTGTTCCATTAAACAATTAACACGTTTAAAACCCTAAACATGTTAGTAATCCTCTCGTACTCTTCAACGACAATCACTATAATTCTAAAAAGATACATCAATAATTTTTAGAATTTTATAAGTTACACCGTTCATGTTCATATTATTCTTAATTATTACTACCTCTGTTCCTATATATAAGAGACAATTCATTTTTTAAATTCATTGAATAATCAATGTATTTGGTCAATTTATAGACTAGGTACATTGATTATTCAATGAATCTAAAAATTGAATTGTCTCTTATATATAAGAACGGAGGTAGTATTTGATATATAATATGTTATAATTTATATATATGATTCAATTAAATCCATCAATATGAATAAATCGTATGAATATTATCATATAGTTGTCAGCGTAACTTTTATAATTATCGATGACATAAATCTCGTTCAGCAAACATGAATAAATGTTAATTCATTTATGAAAAAGTTAAATCCTTTGAATTGATGCATTAAAAATTGTATTATATTCTGGAATACAATTTTATCTTTTGAGTGATTGTGGCAAATTGTTGATATGCTGTATCATGTTGTTTTACGGAAACAAATAAAGTTAAAGTTAAGGTATTTTTTCTTCATGCCATAAGAACAAAACCATCTAATGTTTATATGAAATTTCTACATCTGATTTTGTTTCCGCTTTCGCTTATAATAGAACTCAAAAATTAATAAAAGGCCTATTTCAATTTGTGTAATACTACTGAATTATATTCCTATTAATTATGATTGCCTAAGATATGAGATTGAAATGAGGTGTATTACTCGTTCGTTGTTTCCTATAAAATAGGTGAACGTATGGTTTTTTATTTTTATGTTGATAACTACTCTCTCTATTTATGTTATATAAATAATTAATTTTATTCTATAATATTATTATTATGGGAATTCTCTAAATCAAATATTTAAAGTAGGCACTGCTAATATGCTAAGCTTTCCGCTATTTATGCCTAGATCTTTTTGACAAATTACTAATAATTTATCATACATAATTGCAAATATGAATATTAATTATGATTTCATAATCATTAAGTATTTTGACATGATACTGATCTTTATTTAGAAAACATATATTCATATTTTTGTGAATATTTCTTAACATTGATGCGTCACTCTTGACAATGTATATGTTAAATTTATCTCAAATATATTTTTAATCATTTTAATAATGAAAATTTTGTGTCTATTTATTTCTTATATATTCAATTAAAATATTTAATTGAAACTCTATTTTAATTCTTGAATATTGAGATTGTAAATTTATTTGAAAATATTTGAGACAATTAAAATTATTAGTCATTTAATTTTTTTTTTAATGTAAATCATATTGATTTATTTTGATATATTTTGATATAAAGATTAATTCTTGATTTATAAATTGCTAAGGATGTATCATATATAGCATAAATATTGAAGTATTTTTTTTAGAGATGCTAAGAATCTTATTTATTTAAGACTATTACTTCTTTTATTTGACCCCAAATTTAAAAACATGAAATATTGTTGGTATTGTGTGGAGAGAGAATGACTCAAATTGAAGTTTCAAGATTTGGGTCAGAAAAGAAGATTTTTAATATAAAGTCTATTTATATGTCATGTGTGAGCATGTTAACAGCTGAGAAGATTTATATTCTTAAATTTATTTATAATATTTTTATTAAATTATATATTATTTAAATACTTACGTGCTCATTAATAAAATATTATAATTATTTTGAGTTATTCTATAGGAAACTTAAATTGTATTACACTTGAATTATAGTGATTTATAATTAATCTTTAATATGATATAATGATTTTTTTTATCATGAATTATTTTTGAGACGATATTGTAATATTCAATCAATTAATGGTCGTCTCGCTAAATCTTACAAGTCATCAAAGTTTTATAATTCTTCGGACAATGATTTCTTTGAGGTTAGTCGTAATTCAGTTATTATTTTACATATTTTGTGACATATTATATAATTGCATTTAAGGAGGATATTTTTTATAATATTTATACTCCTTTGAAAATTATAAAATGTGCAATTATATAAATATTATTATTTTTCAGAATATTTTGAAATCAAAACTCTCTATTTATTTTTATAAATTGATTTCTTGTTATATACTCAAATAAATAAATAAAAATATAATTTTATGAGTATATTATAAATCTTAGTATTTTGAGAGTTATATCATGAAAAATTAAGAAATCAGTATTAATTTGTAAAATTGTAATCTCACCTATCGTGGATACAACTATACAAATTTTCTTATTTTATATAAAATATAAACATTCTTAATTCGTATGATTGTAACTCACATATCGTGGGTAGAATTATACAAATTTTATTTAGTAAAATATTTAATATATTTAAATTACTTAAATTATAATAAATATTATATGGATAGTAGTTATACCCTATCGATATATTATTATTAATATAATTTATGTTGCTCAATATACTTGAGATTTGTGATGATGTAAATTATTGTTCAAGTATTTTATCGGTATTAGAATTTTGTTATTTAATATTTGTACATTGTTATATTTCTTATTTAGAATTGTTGAAATTCTTGGAGAAAGAAAAAATTGTTTTTTAATTAAGGACATGTAACACTTTATGAAATTCAATAATTTTAAATGAATTTCCATTCTTTAAGTATTATGTAAGTGGTGGACATACCCTACCGGTATGATATTACTTGACATGATAGTTGTGTGATAGATAAAATAGTTGAATATATATTTAAAATATTTTCTAAACTCTTATAGTTAATAATTTAACTATTATTATCTATCAAGTGAGAGAATTTAACATGTCAATTGTATTAGAAATGAGAAACAAATATTATTTATTTAATATAGTATTATTTTATGGAGACTTACATTGAGGATATTCTAGTCTTATGTTAGTAATAAAAGTTTATGACTATTTGTGTTATATCTTCAATAATAGTTAAAATTAATTCTGATATTTTTTCCGCTACGTATAACATATTATGTTTCTCAAATGTGTGTGATTATAATTGTAGCATTTGATATTTGAATGAGTTATTAAGATGTTGTATATAATCTTACATTTAAAATTACAGGGATTTAATCTCACTCATATGATGATAATTTTGTCTTATATAATTATCATAATATTTTATGGGAATGCTATTTTGTTTATGAAAAATCTTTTAAGAAGATTATTTGTTATAAGGAGATTTTACATTATAAATGTAAGTGAAAATTAACAATCTCCTTTATTCTAAATACAAAATATGTGCTTAACATGAAACTCAAATTTAGATTAAAACTGTCATTGATAAATATTGAGTTTCATATTGTTATTCTATAACCACTTGTGTTAATAGATCTTCTATATTCATGTGCAAAATATGTGGTTGAATTTGTAAAACTCTGTTCATGATATATTATACAACCACTTCTCTATGTTGTTTTGCAAGAAAAATATAATTAGTATCCCATTATATAATCAGAGTATATAATACTAGTGGACTCTGAATTTTTTTTATACATGTTGGATCAGTGGGAGTACATGTGTACTGAATTTCTTAAGAAACTATAATATAGATTATTATTCTCATATTGTCATATATTCTTGCGTGCACTATACTATGACATATTCTAAGAAGACTTCAAAATATACAATACTCTAAGAAGTCTTATTTTATTATACTTAGATATATATTATTCTCCTAATCTCGGGAAGCATCATTATTTGATGTTTAGGTCGATCTTGAAAAGACACAATAATTCTTTGGCATGCAATAATATTGTATTATTTTGTCTTCAATAATCCACTTTTGCAGGTCATAATATGAAAGTACAAATGAATATCAATACTCCAATCGAGTATGATATTGTGTTATGAAGGTACTTATGGTTAAATGTAATTACTCTTGTAATAGGATAATTTTTATATGTAACTACTATTCTTAGACCTACGTGGATGTGCTATGTTCTTTAATGTGAAAACTCATTAGTAAATTACTTACAACAGACTTCTACACATGAGTAACTCTTATGATGTTTTGGGTTAGTGGGAGTTTATCAATAGCATTTTCATATGCTTGGGTCATTGATTTATAACATATTTTTCTCCTATGAAATATGTTTCTCTAAATTCATCTTTTTAATATAAAATATATTTCTTTGGCTTGTATGATCTATTTTCCTTGTTAAATTCATTTCTGCAATGTTGAAGTTTACTTTTGTTCTGTGAACAAGTATTTTGACCATAATTAAAATTTTAGTATTAAACTTTATATATATTTTAATTATTGATTATTGTCATCCAAGTGGGAGAAGTTGGATTAATTAAATAACTAATTCATTATGGATTAACAGTAATCAATTATTATATAAATTACTATTAATATAAATTATGGTATATTGTTGTTAAACACTTAATTATGAATTATTTGATTGAGCTTCTATATCTGAATGGACTGTGATGGGTTTGACCATTTAGTTAATCTCAATGAGAGGACTCTTCCCACAGCCGTTTAGATATTTAAGCGCTGCCCCATTAAACGATTAACATAGTTGAAACCCTAAACGACAATGAGGATAGTAATTCTCTCATACTCTTCAACGACAATCTCTATAATCCTAAAAAGGTACATCAGCAATCTCTAGAATTTTACAAGGTACACTTTTCATATTATTCTTGATTATTATTTTATATATAATATGCTAAATTTGTGTCTATATGATTCAATTAAATCCATCACATCTATCTCAAGAATTAGCTGCACAAAAGAAGAAAAACAAAGGTCTTTTCGGGTTATCTATGAAGTGAATCATCTTATTGATAATAAACTTAAACCAATTAGCTCTTTCATTATTAGTGAGAGCCCACGTCAAATAGAGATCAATATCATCAGTTTTACCCCAATTCTTCAGACTCTTGTACAAAATTTTGACAATAATCCGATGCAACAAGTGCACGTCAAAGTTGACTTGATTGATGCCAAAGTTTGACATGGCAAGATTTTTAAATTTTGAGATGGAGAGAACAAATGAAATTATACCATACTCAAATAATCTCAAAATATATCAGCACCATTAGATGGCTTACCAAAATATTTTGTAAAATCCGAGTAAGTACCAGTAGGAGTTAGTTCTAGATTACAATAAAGTGCTTTGACATAATAAGGGTTATACTTCTTATTCATGCCAATGAACTTAAACAATTTTGGTTTATAAAATGATTTCAAAAATTTTACTCTCAATTAAGTTTTAGCAAAGGTGTCAACAAAGTACTCAGGATCAATCAGTTTATTCATAAACTTTTCTTGATAAAGCTGTAAACTATCCCTAGGAAGAAGATGTTTTACCTTTTTAAATAAAGCTTCAATTTGAGCCTTGGATGACTTTTTCTTAATCCTTGCATCAGGTGTTGCTTTGCTCGTTTGATTGGTCCTTGCATTCTTAGGAGCTGGTGGAGGAGAAGAAGATGCCATGGGTCTCTTTCCCTATTGCTTTTCAGAGTAACTCTTTTGACGGTGTTGAAAAGTCATGGATGATGTTAGAGTAATAGGTGATGAAGTGATGATGATATGAAGATGAAATTATGATTTGATGATGATATGAAGATTTTATGGCAATGTACAAATTTTTGCTCAAGAGTGTTTTTGGAGAAATGAAATGAAAAGAAACTGAATAGGTTTCTCATAATATGTGTGACTTTTCAATTATGATTTGAATCATGTGTAAAACGTGATTCAGATCACATGCTTTATTTTTTTAAAGAAAAGGCACATTGATTCAAATCATGTGCAATATTTGATCTCAATTAAATCAAGAAGGCCCAAAAGGATTCAAGTCTCAGGAATTTGATTCGAATAAAATTAATAGGCAAAATATATTGATTCAAATCACGAGTTTCAAATTTTCAAAAACAACTTGAAAAAATGAATATTTTCAAATCAAATGCATTTTTAATAGCCATATACACTATTTGCTAGCTTTAGTTATTGCTACATATTCAGCCTATGTAGTGGATATAGAAACAATTTTTTGTATCTGCGACACCTAATTATCTATTGTAGTACAAACAGTAAATATGTAACCAGTAGTACTTCTTTGTTGATCAACCTCGCCTGCAAAGTCTGTATCGACATAGCCTTGTACTTTAATTTCTCCTTTACTGAAGTACAAACATTTCTCTATGGTGCCTTGTAGATACCTCAAAATCTGCTTAACTGCTTCACAATGAGCTTAACCTGGATTTGACATAAACCTACTAACAACTCCCACTACATGGCCAATGTCTTGCCTCGTACAGATCATTGCGTACATCAGACATCATACGACCAAGTCATATGGAATCTTAGGCATTAGTTATTTCTCTTCCCCCGTCTAAGGTGAATGTTCCTTAGATAAGCGAAAAAGGTATGTCAAAGGTGTGCTAACTATTTTGGCGTTGCTCATGCTGAATCTTTGCAAAACATGGTTGATGTACTCAACCTGAGATAATTGTAAGACTCCTTTTTTGCCTATGTCTGGTGATTTGCATTACTAGGATCTTCTTTGTAGGACCTAAGTCCTTCATGTCAAATTATTTTGACAACAACATTTTCAAGTTTTTTATATCGCCTACATTTGAACTCTGCCACTAACATATCGTCGACATAAAATAGCAAAATGATATAACTATAGTTATATCTCTCGAAGAAGCAATAATGATTGGAATTGCAACACTGGAAACCTTCCTTGCGAATGAAGAACTCAAACCTTTTATACCAATGTCTTGGAGCTTATTTTAGGCCATATAATCTTTTCTTTAATCTACACACCTAGTTCTCCTTCCATTTTATGAGAATCCTTCAGGTTGGTGCATGTATATATCCTCATCCCATTCTTCACAAAGAAATACATTCTTCACATCTAACTACTCAATAAAGAAATCTTGACTGACAATAATACTTAACACATACCTGATAGTATTGAGCTTCATAACCAGGGCAAAAATCCATGTTTAATCAACTATTTCCTTTTGCTAGAACCCCTTGACCACTAGTTGAGCTTTTGATCTCGTGGATCCATCATGGTCTTCCTTTACTCGATACACTAATTTGTTGTGAAGTGCCTTTTTTCCATAGGTAACTCAATTAGTTCCCATGTTTGATTGGAGATTAAATACTTTATCTCGTCTTTTATGGAAAACTCCTACTTGCTAGCATCTATAGTCTGATATGCCTCTGCATATTCTCCAAGCTCAATTTCATCTGTTAACAAAATATAATCTTCTAACCTCTTGTTAGGAACATGTGATCGAATAGACCTTTTCAATAAACAATAATGTTCTCCACTTCTTCATTAAGATGATTCCTCATATTAAAGAATTTCAAGTACAACATCTAAGTCAACAAACACAGGCTCACAAACATCTGAATTTCTAGTGGTTGAGTTATGTATATTCGTGTACATCACAGTTTCATTGAATATCACATCTCTACTACTGGTCATATTTTTGTTATCGTCATCCCAAAGATGGTAGCCAACTCATTCTCATCATAACTGATGAAAATACACTTCTTAGATTTAGGATCAAGTTTATTTCTACCTTGATCACTAATATGCATATATGCTACACATCTGAAAAACTCTAAGATGTGAGGGTTTTACCTTTTTTTCACTCCATAACTCTTCTGGTATTTTATGCTTCAGTCGTACCAATGGACCTCAGTTGATCAAGTAAGTTATTGTGTTAAGTGCTTCTGCTCATAATTGCTTTGGTAGGCCTGACTGCAAATGTAAGCTTCTGGCTTTTTGTGTCAACATCCGAATTATACGCTCTACTACACCGTTGTGTTGAGGCATAAACAGAATTTTTCTCTCCATACTAATAATGTGCTCATAAAAGAACTTCTTGTATCTTGTGTCTTTATGTTCACCACCATTGTTGGTTCTGAGCTTTTTGATCTTCAAGCCTGTGTCATTTTCTACCGTGGATTTCCACTTCTTAAAAGCCTCAAATACTTTTTACTTATATATTTTAGAAAGTATGTGTATACCTTTATGGAGTGATCATCGATAAAAGTTACGAAGTAATTCTTCCCACCAATGGATAAGACTGTTGTTGGACCCCAAACACCAGACTAAACAAAGTCAAGTTGATCTTTCTTTTTGGGTTCTTCCACTTGTCTGAAAGATGAGTCTTTTCTGCTTTTCAAATATGAATTCTTCACATATGTTAATTTTTATTGACCAAAGACTTGGAATTTTTCCCTTTGAGTGCATAGTCTTCATCCTTTTTTCACTCATATGGCATCAATTGTGCCATAGATTGGGATTTTATTTGCTTCAATTAAAATCAAATAATATTTTCATGATGTCTTGTAAAGAGTACCACTCATTTTTCCATGGACGGTCATTATTGCACCCATTAAAATATTCCAATCATCACCTTAAAATACAATTGTGTATTCATCACTGGCCAACTGACCTATTGAGATTAAGTTCTTTGTTAGGTCGGGAATATGTCTGACATTTTTCAAATACCAAACAGACCCACTCAACTTAATCTTCACTTCACCTTTGCCTACAAATCTCATAAGATTGCTAATTACCAAGATAAATTTTACCAAGGTTACCAAGGACATAATTCTTGAAGAATTTTTTCTGTGAAGTAGCATGAATGAATGCTTTAGAATCTAACAACCAAGACTCTTCCCTGATCTCCAAAGAGAATATTAAAGCATCACCTTTTCATGAGGTGGAAGAAATGTTGGCCTCTTTCTTTGCCTCCTTGGTATTTGGTGGACTTTTGCACTGATTTTTGAAGTGCCTCGTCTTTCCACTATTCCAACACTCGATAGTTTTTGAATTATGGAAACTACAATGATTTTTGGATTTGGACCTACGATCCTTTGGTTTATCACGTCTATTTCCTCTAGTTTGATTTCTACCTATTGATTTTGTATGCAACAATGAAGAGGATAAAGATTCACCCATCTCTTAGTGTCAGATTTCTTCACTGAGAACTAGTGGTGACAAATTCCTGACGAGCTACTCATATCAGTGATAGTAACACTCCAACTATCTGGTAGGGAAGACAAAAGTATCAATGCTCATACCTCATCGTCAAACTCAATTCCAACTGAACTCAAGTGGATTGTGACAATGTTGACTTTATTGAGATGTTGAGCAACTGAAGCGCTTTCTCTAATCTGTAACGTAAGCAACCTCCTAATCAAATGAACTTTATTTGATGTTGATGGATTTTCATACATACTAGTAAAATCCTCCATAAAACTTGCGGTGGTATTAAATGCAATATTAAATGCAACTTGCGAGACAAAGACAAACAGATAACATCAAGATCTTATCTATCAAAGAGCTTCCACTCATCAACTTTTATTTCAATTAGTTTCTTTCTTGTGAGAGGTTGGTAAAGCTTTTCTGATACAAATAGTCCTCTATTTGCATCTTCCAAAATCTGAAGTCAACACCGTCAAACTTTTACATTTTCACTTTTCGTTCGTCTGCGACCATCATTACCATTTGAATCTGACTTCCTTAGGATCGTTGATAACGAGCTAATGATCTAATTCTAATTGTTAGGAAACTTCACCGAATTTTCCCCAAGTCACATTAATGAAAAGAGATAAAAGTGGAATAATAAAACACAAATATTGATAACAGAGTTCAGCCAAGTATGCCTACGTTTGCGGTTCGTTGCATATTCTTCTATTGAAAAGGGAAATTTACAATAAGTGTTTACATACACTCACAAACTCTCACTACCCAAAACCCAATTAAACCCAAGAATTTCACTGACTAAAAATCTCTCTAATTTCTCTTGAACCTCTCTCCATGTTGTTATGTTTTTCTCTCTCAATGTTGGTATGATTTTCATGCTTTGCTTATAGTTCTATTTATAGGAGAAACAACCTAAACGTGCCTTACATGCATGAAGACATTTGGTCTTTTCATTCCATGTAAAACATGAAGTCTCTCTTGTAAATCATTGATAGTGTGAAAATGCATCGTATTTTCTGACTCGATTCACATGCTATTTAGTTTGTTTCTTGTTGTTATCATGTTTTTATGTCACTTTAATTGTGTGTTTCAGGTACTTTGATGATTCGTGAAGACATGTGCATCGGATTCACGGAAAATTAAGAGTGAGTGGAAGAGGAATGTAGAATATCATATCTGCTAATGTGGCGGTCGCCATCATTACCCTGGTGAACGCCATGGCCTGTAGCCACGTCATTTAATGAGATTTGATTCATGGAGGTTGCCATGAGCCCCATGGCGGTTTCCAGGCACCGGGAAGGTAAAAACATGTGTAACATCCTTGGACTTGCTCTTCACCACTCCTCTTCTTTTTCTCTAGCAATCAGACACAATTTTGGAAAGAACTATTGACTTGTAACACTATATATAGGCCTTAGCTATTTAGTTTTAGGCATCCAAGTTTGTGCACGGAAGCGTTGTTCATAGTTTGAGGCAGAAATTACTCTTGTTAAAGTGGTAGATTTCTCACATCGAGGAACTACCACACCATTAGTACTATGACTCTTTTGCTTACGCTTAGATCAACAATCTTATCGGCATTAATTCAAAGCTTTATTCAAGTTTCAAGTTTTATTTTGTTCGCAGTTTTATTCCAATTTATTTCGTCTGCTTTACATACAAGTTTGTTTATTTGCAATTATTTTAGTTTCTTGTTCTTATAATATTGTTTTATCATTACAATTCTAAGTATGCCGATATCCATGGATAATAATTGTAATTTCATGTTTGTTTCTTTAAGTATGTCCGACTAAATTATTTTGAGTCTTGTATAAGAGGACCGTTGTTTCCGACGGGACTCGGTAACAATGTTGGCTTAATCTTTATTTGAAAAATCTATTTTGGTTCTTGTTTTTAAATTTAATTTAAATAGCCTTTTCACGAGAGTGAGAGGTTATATACACAATTTTAACTCGAAAGTGAGAAATTAAATAAGGTTCGAGTCGACACTACGAGAGCGTGGGGGTCATACAAGATAGTAAGAACGGGACATTGACTCCTAAAGAGGGCAAGAGAGCTTTAGGTATGGATTAGAACTTGTTCTGTTTTTAAATTGCTTTCCTTGATTAGGATGGGCAAGCGAGAGAAAAGTCCCATGGTTTAAGAACATGATTTTATTCAAAACCACGAGAGTGTGAGATATTGTCTTTAAATTGTTATTTTCTAAAAGTTACAGAGTCCTCGAGGTACGTGGAATACACATTCTGACCTCTCTTTTCTTATATATATTTCCTTAATATTATTTTTAGTTTTTAGTTCTAGTCTTAGTTGCCCCTTGATAAATTATTCATTAGGCTTAGATTTACAAAGAGACGATATATGACAGTAGGTCGATATTGGTCTCTGTGGGTTCTGTAGCGGCAAAATTTTTGAGTTTATGTCATTGATTGACTCAACTCGAAACAATAACAATGAACTCGTCACTGATAAGTGCCAAAATTAAGTTATTTTGTATATATGTTTCGTGGCACTTATCGGTTCTTTTGTTGATATTCTTCGAATAAATCCCCCGCTTTTTGTATAAATGTGTACATAATAGAATAATTGATTTTTTGTGTAAATATTGTATCATTTGATAGTTTTTCATCTCTTTTATAGGTATTCATTCATAATTGGAGCATTGAGTAATAAAGTGTCGAAGACATGGATTTAAACGCGTCATTTGAGCAACTCATCAACGAATAAAGCTCAAAATAAAAGAATAAAAATCATCAGTTTGATTGATATTTTGTCATGGTTAGATAGGAAATTTAATAAGCTTTCCAACGCTTCAAACCGGGCGCAATTCTGAGTTACGGTTCTCAAGATATGGCAAAAATAAGATGCTGATTTTTTTCGGAACATCACAGACCGCGTTTAACGCGAATACCGCGCTTAGCATGAATATCACGCCTAGCGCGCCCTGCGAATTCAGAATTCTTTAAAAGGGGCTAAAAACACATTTTTAGGTTATGGGTTGGGTAATTTTGAGTCCCAACACCAACAACATCATTTTTTTGATAGATTTGCTTGGAAAACAACATTGGAGCTTGCATTTGGATGTTTCGGAGTCGAATCCCTCGTCGATTGGTGTTGACAAACCAATAAATGTTTGGTTCCTCTTCTTCTCTTCTCTTTGTAATATCTTTTGTTGGGTTTTGTATGTATATCTACTCATAACTCATGTATATTTGTCGCCTTTGACGTTGTATAAAGCTTGCTTTACGAATCTGTGTTGGTGATTGTCTTGGGTTTTTACTCTACGTTAGGGATTTGAGCTTTACTAGACATAGATTGCTTAGATTCTTACCTAGGATGATTATCTGTTAGTTTTTGAATTCTAGAAATGGTTTAGAGCTGACATTCACTATAGAGTATCTGAACTTAATGCCTCTACATTGGTGAAGTATGTCATAGATGGGTATGGAGGTGATGCAGTTTACTTCTGTGTTGTTGAGATAGGCCAGAAATGGATATTGAGATGATTCGGGAGGATTCTCAATTTGGGATTAGAAATAGCTTAGGTTGTGTGAGGTATGTGATGACACGGACGAGTATCGTAGGCCGAGTATGACATGGGTGGTAGATTTAAGTTTGTGACGGGTAGTTTACATTCGTTCCGGACAAGCTGTCTATCCTTTATACTTTTTTGTTCATTTACTTTTTGTCTTTTATTTTCATCTATTTTAATCTCAAACTCATTAACGGTAGAATTGTCGAACGACGAATCAATAACCAATCTCTGTGGACACGATACGATATAACCTAATTGATATATATATCACCTAGTAAAAATAAATACCAACTCTTTGCTTGTCGCTTTACCGCAGCAACAAAATGGCGCCGTTGCCGGGGATTGGTTTTATTGTTTCTGTATTGCGATAATTCCGTTGTTTTTGAGTTTTGTAATTAATGTATATGTTGTATAGACTTTGTATATGAACTTGTATATTGTTACATGTACATGTTATGTGTTTACTTTCCATACTTGTACATATGTGTGTTTTTCCTTGTTTTCAAGTATTGTTGTAAGTTGACTCGTATTCGTAACGTTTATTGTGTGGTTTTTAGGGCACTTTCTTTAGGTTTGCGCGGTGTGGCAATACCATGACATGACGAGAGAAGGTTACTAGTGCTCGCACAATAAAGGCGTCGAGCGTACGACGTAAAACAAGCATGTTTGTTTATGTTGGTTATGTGTGTGGTGACTTGTGTTTTGACAAGTTGAAATAGGACTTGCTCTTAATTTCAAATTTTCACTTTTCAACTTGTTAATTCCTTTTCACCAATTGTGTGTATTGTTATTTGCTTTTGTTCTGTTATGTCAATTTGTTATTTTCCACAAGTTTGTAGTGTTTTAGCTTGTGGAAGTGTGTATGTATTGTAAATATTGTTTAGATGTGTAAATGAGATTGTATAGGTGTGTAAGTGGAGCTTGCATAGCAGTTGCACTATCGCATTTTTCTCAAGAATCGTGTAGCACGCTTAGCGTATGCATGAATTCTTTTAAAATTTCACTTAGTTTTCCTTTTTCCCACTTTCACCAAGGCTTTTTGTATTGAATAAAATTAGTATTGTTTTTCTAATTCTTTTGTTGTTGTTTGGACTCAAATTTTGGTTCGGTAAGTTTAAGACTTTTGAGGTGATTTTCCGAGTTTGATCATTTCAACTCGCGGATGTATGGTAATGATAATTTTCAAAGTTTCTACACGTCAGGTACTCGTTTATCGCTTTCTATAGCATAACATGTTTAGGAAATTTATCATTTGTATAATTACCATGCTATTCATTCTTTTTGCATTACTTGCTCATAAATTGAATCACTTTAGTTCCCTTTTTACCCATAAATGCGAGGAAGCTTTCCATTGTTTACATATGAGAATCCACATTCTTGTTTTAAATAGATTTTATTATGCTTAATCTTTTATTTTGTGTTGATTGTATGATTGCAAGAAAATGATCAAGGCATTTTGTTTGATTTTGAGCATAACTACCTTGGCCAAATATTCAATTCACCTTGTGAGTGTGTGAACCTTTGTTTGCCCCTTTGAGCTTTTATCAATATCCATTTTTATTTGAACTTGATGCTTGTCTATGAGTGTCAATTCACCTTTTTTGTATGGATGTTGATTTCTTTGTTTCTTGAACCCTCAACTACATGTTGTTGTATGAATTTTTACCTTGCCTTAGAAAGTAGGGAGTATTCACACATTAATGTTGGTTGAATTCAAGTTGGGGAGAGAAATGTTTATATACTTATATTGTGGTTGGTATGAGGTTAAGAGAAAAAAAATGTGAAAAAGAAAAGAAAGATTAAAAAAAGAAAGAAAAAAAAGAAAAGCTTTGAAAAAGAAAAACAAAAAGAGTAGGAATAATGTTATGTTAATAAGTGAGGTGTGTTTGGTGTAAAATTTGTGATGAAGAATAAGTTTGATTGAAATTATATTGTTTGGAACTTTGTGAGTTGATCACTCCCTTAGGTTTAGGCAAATTTTTGTTTCGATTAGCTTTAGGACTTATCACTTGTTTGTTAACCAAGCCATATTACAACCTTGAAAAGCCCTTGTGGTTCTTGCATTTGTATTTTCAATACGTTTTTGGATGAATGCATAATTTAGTCTATTGTTTGCAAGATTGTGGAGGAGTGTTTTTTATCCCTCACCTTTGTGTGTTCTTCATCTAGCGATGAATTTTTGCTAGGTGTGATTCATGATTGAGCTTGTTTTGTTTTAGAATGTTTTGCATGATTTTTGTACTTAGGATTTGTTTCGTTTATATGTTATTGTTTTAGTATAGTGGTAAGTTTGTATTTGTCGTGTACATTTTTCGTTTGAACCATACATTTGTTTTCTGTTTTCAAAAACTTGTTGATTTGTGATTCTTTGATTATCATCTTTTGTTTCTTTAGGTTTACTTGACTTTGTTTGAGGACAAATAATGTGTCAAGTTGGGGAGAGTTGATAAGTGCCAAAATTAAGTTATTTTGTATATATGTTTAGTGGAACTTATCGGTTCTTTTGCTGATATTCTTCGAATAAATCCCCCGCTTTTTGTATAAATGTGTACATAATAGAATAATTAATTTTTTGTGTAAATATTCTATCATTTGATAGTTTTTCATCTCTTTTATAGGTATTCATTCATAATTGGAGCATTGAGTAATAAAGTGTCGAAGACATGGATTTAAACGCGTCATTTGAGCAACTCATCAACGAATAAAGCTCAAAATAAAAGAATAAAAATCATCAGTTTGATTGATATTTTGTCATGGTTAGATAGGAAATTTAATAAGCTTTCCAACGCTTCAAACCGGGCGCAATTCTGAGTTACGGTTCTCAAGATATGGCAAAAATAAGATGCTGATTTTTTTCGGAACATCACAGACCGCGTTTAACGCGAATACCGCGCTTAGCATGAATATCACGCCTAGCGCGCCCTGCGAATTCAGAATTCTTTAAAAGGGGCTAAAAACACATTTTTAGGTTATGGGTTGGGTAATTTTGAGTCCCAACACCAACAACATCATTTTTTTGATAGATTTGCTTGGAAAACAACATTGGAGCTTGCATTTGGATGTTTCGGAGTCGAATCCCTCGTCGATTGGTGTTGACAAACCAATAAATGTTTGGTTCCTCTTCTTCTCTTCTCTTTGTAATATCTTTTGTTGGGTTTTGTATGTATATCTACTCATAACTCATGTATATTTGTCGCCTTTGACGTTGTATAAAGCTTGCTTTACGAATCTGTGTTGGTGATTGTCTTGGGTTTTTACTCTACGTTAGGGATTTGAGCTTTACTAGACATAGATTGCTTAGATTCTTACCTAGGATGATTATCTGTTAGTTTTTGAATTCTAGAAATGGTTTAGAGCTGACATTCACTATAGAGTATCTGAACTTAATGCCTCTACATTGGTGAAGTATGTCATAGATGGGTATGGAGGTGATGCAGTTTACTTCTGTGTTGTTGAGATAGGCCAGAAATGGATATTGAGATGATTCGGGAGGATTCTCAATTTGGGATTAGAAATAGCTTAGGTTGTGTGAGGTATGTGATGACACGGACGAGTATCGTAGGCCGAGTATGACATGGGTGGTAGATTTAAGTCTGTGACGGGTAGTTTACATCGCTACATGTCGTCTATCCTTTATAATTTTTTGTTCATTTACTTTTTGTCTTTTATTTTCATCTATTTTAATCTCAAACTCATTAACGGTAGAATTGTCGAACGACGAATCAATAACCAATCTCTGTGGACACGATACGATATAACCTAACCGGTATATATCACCCGGTAAAAATAAATACCAACTCTTTGCTTGTCGCTTTACCGCAGTAACAGTCACCGCGCTTTTATTTTATCCAAAGAACTAGGAAAAGAGATAATAAAATCCTTAAAAAATGGAGATCTGAATCCAAAGGAAGGTGTTATGCACCCAAAGCATCTACGGTACTCCGTAGGAACCTTTTTGAAAATTTGTATATGTGTGCTATAAAAGGGTATATGTACAAAATGGATGGTGGGGTGAGAAAATAAGTGTTTTTTTTACAATTTTTTATTTGATGGATCTTCCAATGAGTTCCAGGCCTACATACCAATAATGTGCAATGTTGAAATCAAAACCATGTAGTTCGGGTAAAAAGACTAAAATTTTGTGTGTTTGTTGATTTTAAGGAAATGGTTTTTAAGAAGAAAGCCACAAATGGCTCAAAAAGTTCGATTGAGGTTATGTGTTTTTTATTCCTATGAAAAATAGTCAAGTTATTGTTAAATGGATTGAAAGTTTATTAAAAAAAGAGTTTGAAAATGCATGGACCTAAGTCCAAGTTTTTTGTGAAAACGGTTCGAGTTTGAAAAACAAGAATCCTTTGAAAAAAGGGGAGAAGATTTCGAAAATTTAAGAATCTAGGAGGAGATGAAGAGGCTAACCTATGTGCATAAAGTAAAAGGTAAGGGTAAAGAAAGGTCTAACCGGGTAGGAAACTTAGTACTTGACATTAAAAAGGCAATATCATATCCCATCCTATGGATTACTAACCAAGCGATTAATCCAACAAAAAAACCAAGCTTCAAATGAATCAATGCCTCAGGTGAAATCATGTCTTTCGAAAATCAGGCAGCAAAGTAAAGTGCATCAAAGTAAAGTGTATAAAATAAAAGTGCGGAAAAATAAAGGCGGAAAGTAAAAGCGTAAAAATAAAGTTAATTGTTAGTTGTTAATTGTCAGCAGGATGATCATCTTGAAGCTTGCGTATGAAGACTTGCCAGAAGCTTGATAGAATCATAGCGATCACACGACAAGTTTTAATTGCTTTTTGTCAAGTATATCATCTATTTTGGAATAATCAAAGATCTCAACACTTGATCAAAGATGCTTGAGAATTTCAATTGGACAAAGTTAGTGAAAACTTGCTAGAAGCTTGATTAAAAAATTATAGCGACTACACGACAAGTATCACAAGTATTGGACCAAAATCAAAGCTCAAACAATCTTTTGGGGCTTTTGCAAAACATAAAGTTTATGCCACCAATTGAATAATTTCTGATTCGGAACAAAAGAAAAAGAAAGGGATAAGATGAAGAGGGAAGGGCCAAGTTACAAAATCATTCATGCGTCAGATGAATTCATCCGGTCTAACTTCATCAAAATCAATCAACCATCTTGGGGGATTTGGTCTTGAGACCTATCAACACCCAATTTCGATTGATATTGAGAAAATTTATGACTCCAAATAAATCCAAAATCAGAAATGAGTATTTAATAATAAAATAAATTAAAAATTGTGTGAAAATGAATTATTTAATTGAATTTTAGTTGATGAAATAGATAATGGTATCCATGCACCAAAATAAAATTCCAAGAAAATTATCCAAGGTAAAACAAAGGTCAACAAGTGCTGACAAAAAAGTTCAGGATTTTTAAAAGTCAGAAACTATTATTTTTATATTTTTGTAAGTAAAGAAAAGGGTAAAACAAACAAAAAATTGACAAAAATAGAAAAATCATAAATAAAAATAAAATGAGGTCACCAATATTTGTCAAATAACTATTGGATCCTTCCATAATTTTTTCAGAATTTTTAAATGTCAAAAAGTATTTTAAAATATTTAAATACATCAAATAAATGAGAAAAATCATAAAACATATCAAATCTGAAAATAAAATTCTAAAAACTAAAAATCAAAAAGAGAATATTTGAAAATATTTTATGAATTTTTTCATGATTTTTGAGTCAAAAATGAATTTTCTATGATTTTTTGAAGTTTAAAACAAATCAAATATAAAATCAGAAAATAAAATAAAAGCCAAAAAATATGGACCATTAGATCACAGTTAAAACGCGTTAGTAATCAGACCCAAGGAATCACACGCGCTGTGCTTGATATGGACCTCCTTGGTTTTCACACCGGATCAAATTTTAAAATTAAAATAAAACGCAATAATGTGGACCATCAAATAATGTCAAAACGCATTAGTAAGTCAATCTAATGGATCAGATGCGCTGTGCATATCATGGACTCAAGGAAATATCACACGCGATCATTTATTTCAGAAATTAAAAAAAATATGTGGCAATTCATCATTGGTTGAAGACAGACACGTAGGTCGTCTTCAACCTCCGGCCACTCTCAAATTAGAGTTTCACAAACTGTGAAATAAATTCCTCAGACATGTACCATTAGATTCGTCTCTTCAAGACGATTTTAATGGTGCCCTCGCGAAAAATTTATTTCACTTGTACAAGGAATGGTTTGAGAAAAAACAGAAAAATAACGAGTACTTGTTTCCAGAAATTCAAGCTCAATACTCAATGAAAATGCAAACCAGCAGAAGCATGAGCTTCAGAGAAGAAGAGGCTACATCCTAGCAATTTATGTGAAGTGAAATGGACATGGATTTTACCTGAATGAAGGTCAATTTCAGAGCTCTAAAACTTGACTTGGATAGCACGATTCAGGGCATCTCAAGACACAATTCTTGTTTTATTAGCTTCAGTGAAGTTCAAAGAGGGAGAATGATCAATCAATTTTGAACTGGAAGAGCTTTAAGAGTGAAAACGAATTTGCAGAACGTGTGGTTATGGAGTGAGTTAGGCAGAAATTTTCTGGCTCTCAAAGCTTGAGGAAATGAGTGAGGAATGGTTCTCTATTTATAGAGAAGTGAATGGGGTAAAAAGGGAGGGTAAATGATGCAATTTGGAGCAAAATCGTGCACACCTGTGTCCATGAAGAAAGCGCGACTTCAAGTGCTAAAAACTCAACCATTCCTTGCATTTTGATGTGCTAATTAATCCTGGGAAGTTTCTAAACATGATTAGTCACGAAAGCAAGGCTTAAGTTGGCTTAAAATGCAAATTATAGCGCAAATGCACAAACTGATGGTGAGCTCGAAACAGATTTTGGCACAAACTTTGCACTGAGGCCAAATCAAATTCCCTCGTGCATTTTCCAATCTTCCTTGAGCCAAATGAAGTTCTCAAAAAGTAGAACACAATTCAAAGAGAATCATATCCAATGGATACTTGAACTGAGAGATATATCCTTTAAGATTCAAAGAAAAACACTGAAAAATCAGGCCAGGCTTTGGTTAAGAATGCCATGCCTTCTAAACGTTACCTATAATGTTTTGCCTTAAATCATGGTCTTCCACTCAAAATTTGTTCTTGTCCAACAAATATGATATGAATTAGACCTTTTGAATAGAATTTTGAAAAAAATAAACATCTAAAAACTCCAAAAATTGAGAGAGTTATGGACTTGTGAAGTTGATGGAAAATCATGAAATGACCTATTATCTTTTGGTCTCTTCAAGAAATTTCCAAACATCTTCAAGCCTTGAAACAAAAATGGGGATAATTTTCACATCTTCAATATTATTATGCAAAAATAATGGCCTCAAAATGATAAATGATGATCAAGATATGATATCTTGAAGTTGATTGATAAAAAATTGAGAAATCCATCAATAACTTGTAATCTTTTGACTTCTTAGGCAAATTTCCAAGCATTTTCTCTTCTTACCAATTGAACTAAGTTGTATTAGAAATTTTGAAGTTCATTGTGGAGGAAGAATGAGCTGAATGAGATAAGGAATGACCAAGTGATGATCCTTTGAAGTCATAAAGATAGATGAAGTATCAATCTAGAAAGCTTGCAATCATAGACCTTCAAAACAATCTTCTCATCGTTAACATACTTGGAACAAAGAATATACATTTTAGAAATCCTTTTAAGAGTTAAATGGCATTAGTATCATTCCCAAATTTCACAAAACTACCAATATATGGTCTTCGAGCCCAAAACCTTAATTCGATATAGATGGCCATGTCATGGAAAATTCTTCAACTTTGATGATCTTCTTCACATATAGAGTACACACTCAAGATGAGAGACCTGAGTAGATGATAATATGAGTCCTTAATGAGAACAAACACTTCAAGACATTGAGAGTTTTGAAGAGAAGGCATGGAACTAAACACATGAACCTATAGATCTCTTGAATAAGAAACCTTTGCATCATCCACCTACATCACAAAATATAGAGGGAAAATAATAAATACATTATGATTAGTCAAGTATCAATTATTATACACAAAAGAATATACAATCAAGTTGCTTGGTCATCTCTCAAGGGCAAACCTAAAGATAAGAGATAGAGAGAGAGAGATAGATAGAGAGAGAGAAAGTGATAGAGAGGGACCTAATTTGTGATATTTGTGCAATGCAATGGCATGAGATATTAGAGAATCTTAGGGGGCAAATGGGGTACAACAGCTCGAAAGTTTTTATATTACTGATATGCACTCATGGATGCGTCAACTTTTGGTGTCGTTGTCGAGGACCAATAGTCAATATTATTATTTCGTTGGTACACGTATAGACTAAGGAACTCTTGTCTCTATTACTATGTATCACCAAAATATTCTCTACAATTACCATCGCCAAGATTTTGAGGAATAACAAGATTCCCATAAATCCAACCTCGAAATACCAATGGAGGATTTCAACGCATCACTAACTCACTCACCCAAATTACCTCTACAACTGTCAATACCAACATTTTGAGGAGTCACAAGAATCCCATAAATTAGACCTTAAAACATTAATGGAGGATTACAATGCGACACTAACTTATTCTTAACCAAATTTCCTATACAATCATCATGCCTAATATCTTGAGGAGCCACGAGAATTCCATAATTCCAATCTAGAAAGATTAGTGAAGATTTTAGAAAGCAAAATATCCATATTAGTGAAACCCTTAGGCAAGTAAACAACGCAATTGAGTCCCTCGTGACTTGCAACATGGACTTGGATACTCAAATCTACTTTCTTGAACAAAAACCTCTAGGACCCTTCCCTGAGAGACATGCAAATATTGTAACAATAAGCAGTGAAAAACAAATAGAAAATCCTAAGAAGAGTGATAATGAGGACGAGGAGAGTTCTGGTCAGAAAATAGTAGATATTGAGAAAAATACACTGACTCCATCCGAAAGGGAGATTTTCAAAGAGGTGGAGAATGAATCACCTATTGTTGATCCTCCTCCCTATACCTCACTGATTCCTTTCTCGCAAAGTTTTGTGAAAGCTAAGGTAAACTCTTAATCCAAAACATGTGTGGAGGTATTGGAAAATGTCTTGCACCTTTATTGAAGTCTTGCATAAAAATAGAAAGTTAGAGGACCATGAAACTAGGGAAATCAACAGTGTTAAGAGGGGAAGGTTAGCCTTTAAGGTGGTATATAAAATAACTAAGTCCAAACTTAAAAAGCCGATACTCAGGATAGATTCATAACCACCACCACAAGTTCAAAAGGATGAACCACCCCACAAAAAAAAGAAAAGAAAATATGAGGGATATGTGATATGTCTTTATAAGTGGCCATGAAAATTGAAGATTATGAAAAGTTCGATCAATGATTCATTCTTGAGAGAACCACCATGAGTGCTAACACTCTTGAGTCGTCGAGCTGCCGACGTTAAAAGAAGCACTGCATGGGAGGCAACCCACGAGTTTTTAAATTTAATGTTTTTTTCTTTTGTTTGAGTTTGCACAAAATAAAGATATCGATCGTTTGACACCTATCACTTGCATGCAGGAAACTATCGAGGCAGACGTCGATCAGGTTCTTATTCTTTTTCCCACTTTTATCAAAACATTGAGGATAATGTTTGGTTTAAGTGTGGGGAGGAACTTTACCGCTTTCTATTTATTTCTTTTATGGTTTGATTTATTGTTTTCTAGTTTGTTTCATGTTTTTATGGTTTTATTGTTTTCAGCATTTGGTTGAGTCATTGCATGTGATGTCGAGTCAATATGCCTGTTTTTCAGTTGTTGTCGAATTTCTCCAAATTTTTTAAATTTTAACCTCCAACAAAAAAATTTGTTTGAAAAATTCCATAACACTCTAAGAGTATATAGGTTGTTTTGACCTTTAGGCTTTGTCAAATAGACTTCGAAAAGATTGGATAAAATCGGTACCGTCTTGAAACCTTAAACCCCCCAAAATATGCAAAACTCAATTTGAGTACCTATTATACTGAGACGTTGAGTTTAGTTTTAAAGTAACCACATGTAGTTTATAATAGTAGTTAGCACCATCCCAAGCGCACTCTACATAAGAGAGTCGATAAACATAAGTGAATGATCTCATTTTTAATGAATAAGTGATTTAACTAAAACATAATAGCCTTTTAAGTTAGGTGATTTTCACCCGGTCATTTAGCCTAATGATTGTTATGCCTATATAGATATAATAATAAGCACCCATTGTTGGTTGGTCCAGAGGTCACTAGTGTTAGACTTGGTAGGAAAGACTATAGTTTTATCCCCCCAATTAACAATTGGGAAAAATGGGGCCGCACTACTTAGTACCGGAACCCCGAGCTTAAGAAAGATCATAGTCACTAATTGATCCCCTTAATATGAGTGTGTGCAGATAATGAGTTTAATGTGATTGCGCTAGAATGAAAGTAGGTGAAAGAGATGAAAAACATAGACCTAGTTATAACAACATGATTCAGATTGGTTTGCATAGGATGGGATTTTCCGGCTTGTGTCGTTATGGTATCCTTGATATTGAAGTTTTGTACCTATTTACTTGACAAATAGCCTAGCAACCACGTACAATTAGAGTTTTTGTTGTGTGTATGTTTCAAACCTCGCCTTAATAGTTATTGCATTGGTTGATTGCTTGAGGATAAACAATGGTTTATGTATGGGGGAGTTTGATAGAATGAAAATGAATCGTATTTTCCGACTCGATTCATATGCTATTTAATTCGTTTCTTGTTTTTATCATGGTTTTATGTCACTTTA
This sequence comes from Vicia sativa, assembly GCA_021764765.1. Taxonomy (NCBI): domain Eukaryota; kingdom Viridiplantae; phylum Streptophyta; class Magnoliopsida; order Fabales; family Fabaceae; genus Vicia; species Vicia sativa. The sequence goes on from CM038793.1 coordinate 248,314,125, forward strand.
ATTGTGTATTTCAGGTACTTTGTTGATTCATGAAGAAATGTGCATCGAAATTGGAGAAGAGGAAGAAAGAGAAAAAGAATACGAATATCGTGCTCTTGATGTGGCGCTCCACCATCACCATGGCAAAAACAATGGTGTGCAAACACGTCATTTAATAAGATTTGACTCATGGCGTCGCCATGATCCCTATGGCGGTCGTCGGGCATCGTGAAGGTAGAAATGTAACAACCTTGGACTTACTCTTCACCACTTCCCTTCTTTTTCTCTAGTAGTTGGACACGATTTTGGAAGCAACTATTGACTTGTAATACTATATATAGGCCTTAGCTAGTTAGTTTAGGCATCCAAGTTTGTGTGTGAAAGTGTTGTTCGTAGTTTTAGGCAGAAATTACTCTTGTAAAAGTGGTAGATTTGTCACATCGGGGAACTGTCACACCATTAGTACTAGGACTCTTTTTTGTACGCTTGGATAAAAAATATTGTCGGCATTATTTAAAAGATTTATTCAAGTTTCAAGTTTTATTTTATTTGCAATTTTATTCCAATTTATTTCGTCTATTTTATTTTCAGGTTTATTTATTTACAATTATTTTAGTTTCATGTTCTTATAATATTGTTTTATCATTACAAATCTAATATGCCTCTGTTCATGGTTAATAATTTTAATTGCATGTTTGTTTCTTTAAATATGTCCGCAAAATTGTTTTGAGTCCAGATATGAAGATTGTCGTTTCTGACGGAACTCAGTAACAATGTTGGCTTAATCTTTATTTGAAATTCTGTTTTGGTTCTTATTTTTAGACTTAATTTAAATAGCCTTGTCACGTGAGTGAGAGGTTATTTAACACGATTTTGTCACAAGCGTGAGAAATTAAATAAAGTTCGAGATGGCACTACGAGAGTGTGGGGGTCTGACCAAATAGTAAGAACGAGGCATCGACTCCTAAAGAGGGCGAGAGCACTTTAGGTGTCGATTAGAATCTTTTCAGTTTTAAAACGCGTTCCTTGATTAGGATGAGTGAACGAGAGAAAAATCTCATGGTTAAAGAACACGACTTTATTCAAAACCATGAGAGTGTGAGCTATTGTTTTTAAATTGTTATTTTTTATTAAACATATTTTTAACTTCAGTATAAGCCAACGAGTTAGAGTATCTCTGAGGCACGTGGAATACACATTCCAACCTCTCTTTTCATATATATATATATATATATATATATATATATATATATATATATATATATATATATATATATATATATATATATATATATATATATGTGTGTGTGTGTGTGTGTGTGTGTATTCTTAAACTTATCTTTAGATTTTAGTTCTATTCTTAATTTCTCTTTAATCAAATATTCATTAGTCTTAATTTTACAAACATACGATAGGTTACAATAGGTTGATATTGATCTCGTGAATTTGACAATCTTTATATTATTTCAATATTTCCGTACACTTGTGGACGCATTAATCATTTCTCATAATATAAGTGTTAGTGTCTTGCATACACAAAGACACTTGTATTTTTCCTTTTATACAAAACACCAAATATGTTAGTGCCTTACATGAAGACATTTTTTAATTTTCCTTCCATTCAAAGTACTCGTGTGCTTTGCAAATCATACACCTTACTACTTTGTTAAGATTGCTTCATAACAAGTAGCTTTGTAGCTTGTAATATTAACTAACAATTCATTTAAATTAAGAAATAAGGATTTAGATTTAAATTCTTTATTTATTTTATTTATCAAATTTAATTCATTTAGTTCTTCATTAGTTTAATTTTGTATTCATTTTGTTTTAATACTTAATTTTTAATTATTAATATTAGAAAAGTATTAAAAATGCAAAAACCAAAAAATATGAAAACAAAAAGAATGTTTAATTCATTTAATTAAGAAAAACTAAAAAAACTAAAACAAAACTTTTTCATAATTAAAATTAATATTCACTCATCAAAATTTTTTATTTATTTCAACGCGAAATACATGTTAGAATAATAATACAAGTGTGGATAAGTGAAAAAACAATCTCAGATTAGGTAGGAATGTGGTGACTTGAACATTTATAAATGAAAGAATCTATTAACTTATCATCTTAAAGTGTTAGACATACAAGTGGTGCGTCTCTCACAAAAAATTATACTCATAGATTATATATCAATATTTCTTAGTGAATACCTCCAACAATACAAACAAACGCTTTAATCTTCATTGTGCGAGCATATAATTAGACATTTAACCAGACAAATATGACTTAAACTTTATTCTCTAAAAACAAGCAAGCAACACTCATTTTTTATTACGAACTTCGAGATCCTAATTTATTGTAGAAAGTTTACATTGAATACAACCAATGCGAATGGTGTTAATTTATCGTATTAAGATACACAACTAACTGACATGATAAACCCCAAAATTAAGATACACAACTAAAAAAAATATTAATCTAAAAATTAAGATTAACCTAAAAATCGCCTAGAAAAAGAAGCAAAAGGACATATTTGATTCAAATTTTTCTATTTTATCATAAAGCGGGAAGCCGTTCATACCATTAATATATACCGAAACTGTGGTTGTAGTGGTGGAATTACAAACTTGAGAGACAAGACAACAACATTTATACAATCTCTGTATTCTTGTCTCTACTTATGAATTTAATCTATGGAAATGCTTCCCATTCCTATACACTATCTCTCTTTATTTTCTTATCATTTTCTTAATTTTCCCTGTACTCATTATGAGATTGTAAGAAATTATACATCTATTATGAGAATGTATAAATGGCAATAAAAAATGGTAGTTGTGATAAACAAACTACTAGTCATAATATTGAAATAGCTATTGTGAGAATAGAATCTGCATGTGTGGAAATTTAATTGCTTTAATTTGATTTTAATGAAAGTTTTTTAAAAATCAAACTGGAAAGAGTTTTACGTCACTTGTAATAATTTCAATAAGGTCAAATACAGTTCCACTAGACAGCTGATAAATAAAGAGTGTTCTTAGGTATTAATTAACATTTTCGATAAATAAAGTAATTATTTTTATTTTTATTTTTATGATCTTATATAAGTGATATGATATTCAAATATACAAAAAAGTTTATATATATTTTTTAGATAGTAAATTTTTAATATTAAATTGTGAGATATTGGATCGAACTCTATTGGGTCGAAGGATGTTAGGTTTGTTAGCATCGAATTGGGCATGTTTGTTATGTCCAATTGGTTAAGTTAACTTGTACCCTAAGTTAGCTTGTAATGGGTATTTGTGATAAAAGTCCATTAGTTTAGTATATTAGGTTTATTATAAATAGCATACTAGTCTCTCATCATTGCATACTGCAAATCCTAATTTAGGGTGAGAGGGTTATTTGTTATTCTTGTATACTTGTAATCTTGTTTTAAGATAAAGGAAAGAATAGCAGTTAATAACCAATTCTTGTGTTCATCGTGTTCTTCATTCTTTTTTCCTACAAGCTTATATATATTTGTTTCTAGGCATCCGATTCACAACATAAATAATTAAAATTTTTATAATTTTATCATATAACATAAAATAAAATTATTTGAATTATAACTCTCACACAAATTAAAGTATGTATCGACAATTATTTTTAAATTGTAATGAATCATATAATAAAACATATACATTAAATTAACTTATTATTAAATATTAATAAAAAAACAATTATAACAAAACACAAATTAAAAAAATAATTTTTATATAAAAGGAAATATAATAGAATATACAACAAAATCATATAAAAGAAAATAATTTTAAAAAATATATCTTATTTTATATAAATGAAAATATAATAAATACATAACAAAATTTGAGAAAAAAAATAAGTAAATAAAAAGTATTAAAATAAGAAAAATTAGTGTGGTGATTATAATTTATGTTAATTAAATAAATTCAAAATCAATGAAGAAGAACAATTATAATAAATTGATAGAAATAATTGAAAAAATCACATTAAAAAGAAGTAGTAACACAAAAGAAAATAAAAATAATTTTGAAATATTTAAATTAAACTAAATATATTTCAATAAATATAATATTTTTTAAATACAAATATTCATCTTCCCTCCTCTCCCTCCAAATCCCTCAAATTTGGAGGATACACAAAACACATTTTTGATGGTTTTGCTCCCATTCTCTTATTTTTCTTAAAATTTTAACCAAACATATTTAATTAGAGATTTCTCCTCTTCTCTCCTCTCCTTCATTTACCTCGAATCAAACACATCATAAAAAATAATATATACTGAACAAAGATAAGGTTAAATAATAATATTATATATTAAAACTTTAAAAAAATTTAGTATTGAGATTTCATTGTTTGTTTCCATTTAAGTGATTTGAACATCCAATGTCCATATATCATCATTCTACTAAATATCAACCATCAGAATCAGAAGTCATCAATAACACAGGTTCATCATCAGAGTTTCCTCTGGCTATATTTTTTTCATCTGATTTCTTTTCCTTGTTTGACCAATAGTCCTTAGCAAAGTGACCAAATATATTACAACAGTAGCATTGAACCTTCCACTTTTCACGCTTCTCCTTTTCTTTCTGATGTTTCTTCTCATCAGAATTGGAGGCTTCTAACTTCTGAGAACCACCATTTCATTCTTGATCTCTGACCAAGACTGATTTTAGTCCTTTTAAAAAATAGCTTTTAGAGTCCGTCAACTCTTTTCAAAGTTCCGCCATTCAAACACAACTCTTATGCCTCTAAACTACTTTGTAGCTCTTGAACTCTCATGGTGCTCAGGTTCTTAAAATATTCAATTGCTACAACAATGTAATTAAATTAAGGAGTAAGAGATCTCAATACCTTCTCAATGATTACTTGTTTAGAATGAGTTTCCTCACAAGATTACTCTGGAGATGCAATCGGACACCTTCTCATTGTTCTTCATGTTAAGATTCTCATACTGCTTACATAGAGACTGAAGATTCACCTTCTTCCCTGATGCTTCATCGTCGTAGCACCATCTCAGTATATCCCATGCAGCCTTTGTCATCGTTGAATGAATGATTTTCTCAAACACATTCGCATTCACACACTGATGTATGTAGAACAACGCTTTCTGCTATTTCTTCATCGTATTTCTTTAAACGTTCACGTCTCTACCGCATCTACAACAAATAGAATGTATTATCGGTGACTACATTAAGAACGTCTTGAGCACCGAACAACACACACATTTGAATTATCCATCGATTCCAATTTTTCCATCAAACAACAAAATCTTTGTATTCAAGTTATTTATGTCGCTCATCTTCGCTTGTGCATTGAAATTAAACTAGACCTCAAGGCTCACCAAACACTCGTGTTTTCCCATCCCGTAAAATTAAGAGATGTAATTCTATTACTTCGTCGTCGTTTTCTTTTTAATTCGAATTCTCATAGGAGAACAACAATCTATGCTCTTTGAGCTCATTGAGTTAGAGAATCCATACTTTGCTAGCCTTAGACAAATTAAAATTTAGGGTCTTGACTGCCCAGTATGCTTTATGTTCCAACTCAATAGGCAAGTGACACATCTTTCCATAGACAAGTATATATGAGACATGTCTCAGAGGATTCTTATAGGCTGTTTTGTGAGCCCACAAGGCATCATCTAAATGCCTAGACCAATCCTTCCTAGAAAGTTAACCACTTTTCTAAAATCCTTTTGTTTTCCTGCTTGCCCGCTACATTGTGGGTGATATGCAGTAGCAAATTTATGCTTGACTCCATATCTTGCCATTAAATTTTTGAAAATATTGTTACAAAAATGGGTTCCTCCATCACTAATGATGACTCTAGGGGTAACATGCCTTGTCAAAGTATTTTTATGAGAAATTTGGTCACCACATTAGCATCGTTAGTGGGAGTTACTACTGCATCTATCCATTTGGACATATAATCCACAACCACTAGTATGTATAGATTATCAAAGGATTGAGAAAATGGCCCCATGAAATCAATACCCCACAGATCAAAAATTTCAATTTCCAAGATGTTTGTGAGAGGCATTTCTTGTTTCATGAAGATATTTCCAACTCTTTCTAATCTATCACACTTTTCACTAAGTCATGAGCATCCTTAAAAAGAGAGGGCGAGAAATAACCTGATTGAAGAACCTTAGCGGAAGTTATGGATCCTCCAAACTATCCTCCACATAGAGCTTCATGACAGGAAGATAAGATCTATTGTGCCTCTGGAATATCCACACATCTTCTCAGCAATTGATCAACATATTTCTTGTAAAGGAAAGGTTCATCCTAGAAATAGGTTTTGCACATATGGAAAAACCTCTTCCTTTGCTGGGAGTTGAACTCATAAGGGACACATCCACTAACTAAGTAGTTTAATATGTCAGCATACCAAGGAGTCACACTTGAAATTATCATCAATAATTTTTCATCAGGGAATGACTCCTAGATTTCTCCTTCAGTTTTGTCTTGCACTTCTTCGGGTAACCTTGACAGATGGTCAGCCACCAAATTCTCAACTCTCTTCTTGTCTCTAATCTCTAGGTCAAATTCTTGAAGTAAGAGAACTTAACTAATGAACCTCGGTTTTACATCTTTCTTAGCAATCAAATACTTGATAGCAGCATGATCCGTGTACACTATCACTTTGGTCCCAACCAAGTAAGACCTAAACTTGTCAAAGGAGAACACCATAACTAGCAGTTCCTTCTTTGTAGATGTGTAGTTGATTTGAGCTTCAATCAATATTCTACTAGCATAGTATATGGAATGAAATACCTTGTCATGCCTCTAACCCATAACAGCTCCTATAGCATAGTCAATTGCGTCACACATCAGCTCAAAAGGCTTTGTCCAGTTAGGAGCCTTCACTATAGGTGCAGTAATAAGAGCCTTCTTCAGATGATTGAAGGATTGTAGACACTCTTGATTGAAATCAAAAGACACATCATATTGTAGTAATTGACAAAGTGGTTTGGTAATCCTTGAAAAGTCCTTGATTAATCTTCTATAGAAGCCAACATGCCCAAAAAAGCTTCTAATTCCTTTGATATTTACTGGCAGGGGAAACTTCTCAATGACTTCTATCTTATTTAACCATGAAATATAATTTCTCCCAGTTCAGTACCAAGTTGCTTTCATCACATCTTGTTAGGACTAAATCTAAGTTATCCAAATAGTTCTGAAATGACTCTGTAAAAACAGAAAAGACATCCATGAACATCTCCATATAACTCTCGATGATATCAAAAAAATTGTCATCATACATCTTTGAAAGGTAGCTGGAGAATTTCACAATCCAAATGGCATTCTTCTAAAAGCAAAGGTACCATAAGGACAAGGGAATTTCATCTTTTCTTGGTCCTCCAGAGCTATAGCTATCTCGTTGTTGCCCGAATAACCATCCAAAAACAATAGTATTCTTTTTCCATCCCACATCATCCCGATTTTTTCTCGTGGCCTTGTTCACTGTAATCCATGCAAATCCTCCAACCGCCATCGCTTGAGGGATAAGCACTTCCTTTGCATTGTTGATTACAATCATGCCTCCTTTATTCGGATACAATCGTATGGGGTAACCCCGTTAGCTAGAATTTGGTAAAATGAACTAAGGGCATGTTGTAGAAGCAAATGTTCCACAGCCTAGGAGCTAATCTTAGAAGAAGTAGCTTCGGATATAATCAACAAGCTAAGTCACAAGTTCCGTAAGAAATACCGGGTAGTTAGGAATTTGGCTTAGAGGGACAAACTACGAGACCAGAGGCATAACAAAGATCAAGAAAGAAGATCGTCGACGCTACCTAACAATGAGTCGACAGAGTTGGGTCAAAAGAAGAAGCTAGTCGAGATGGTGCCGTTGTCGAAGTAGTTCGTTGTGGACTTAGGAAATTTCGTTGTGTTTTAAGGAAATAGAAAAAATCTGAAGGAAGTTCTTTTGGAGACACGAAGCGGGAAAAAGTCAAATAAATTAAGATCATGGGTGGTTACTTCAGAAAATGGTGGGATATGAATTCCAAATGAAGGCTGAAACGTAGGCAGAGGTTATTTCCCAAGATTAAATCTCAGCCGTTGATAGCTTTAGCGGTTACTATTACTATAAATAAGTTAGAATGTTGAGAATTAGGGGTGTCCATTTGTACTACCAAATCACTTGCTAAAACTCTACTCATTTTTCCGCTCTAAAGGAAGAAAGAGTACGCAATCCTTGATGTACGTGAATCACCAAACTTTTATTTCAATGCAACCTTTTTACATTTAACTCTGCTTTTATTTGCTTTTACTTTACTTCTGTTCATTTGCTTGTTGGTCACGAGCCACCACTAGCCTTAGTTACCAAAACATTCGTAACGTAAACTGTTGGTCACGAGTCACCAATAGTCAGTATCCTTTTATGTGGAAAGTCATTGCATTATTTCCCTAGGCTCTGGAAACCGTTTTTGGGCCAAGGATAGATAACTTCACTTCCAAAAATAGTGTAATTTACCAGAAATCTTAGCACGCGTCTTGAGATCAACTGGTCGATCTCGCTAGTGACCCTTAGTTTTAGGACTCTGATAACACGAAATCATATAGTTTATTTTACATGAAATTAACCTGCTTTTGTATTATTTTGACCCGATTAACTCCGAATATTTCGAGTTTGTCATTATTTTGCAGTATTCATAACTCACTCAAAACATAAGGAAACATGAAACAATGCAAGAAAGCACCAAAAGAATAGAAGAAAAGATAAATCCAAGAATTACGATTTTAGAATCGGATTTCGTAACACATCCGCCACGACCGAAGCTATCATGAAGCGTGTTACGACCGTAACACATCCACCACGACCGAACACGGAGAAACACCAAACTCGCTCGTAACGCCTGAACCGTAATGCGATACCGCTTATTTGAAAGTGTAGATCGTGGCAAAGCAAAATGTATGAGTTTTTGAAACTCCTTATTTCTCTCCACCTGCACCCCACGCTACCACTTCTTCCTCAACTACCCATGCTCCTACATTCGTGGATAATTTGAAGGAAAGTCGTGACAAGTTTTCAAAGCAAACGCAGATCTATTCCTCTATAAATACCTCAACATTTTGTTAGAGGTACAGAGCATTTTATAGTTTACTTGTGCGAAGCTCACGATTTTCGAACCCAAGATTATTTCGCTTTTTAATTTCTACATTCGATTATTCCTGCTTCTTTCATTTTATTGCCCAAATAATAATTTCCAACATCGTGAAATTATTATTATAGTTTAGGATTTATTTATTTCAAGCTTCAGACTTTTCCTTTTACATTCCATTTCCAAGTCCGATTTCCAATTGTGGAAGAAGGATATAGGATAACGCTTTATTTCGTGTTTTTATTTTGCAATTGTATTACATACCTTTTAATTAATTAATGCAAGTTTAATTTATTATTTATAATGTCCAATTTATATTTGTTTGTTTATATTTCCGTAAGTTCATTTCAATTTCCATGGCTAGCTAAACCTTTAGCGGTATGGGATAGTAAGAGACATTAGGCATCCGATCAAACTTAGGCTAAAACTTTAATCAACTTGACTGGTTATAACTTTTATGCTTAAAATAAAACCTTTCTTACGAAAGTAAGAAGAGTAAATAGGTTAGATCGAGACCACGAAAGTGTGAGGTTTTTAACCGATAGTTAAAGTTAGGCATTTGATTTAAATACAATGAAAGCGCTTTAAACCAAATTAGAATTAATTAAGTTTCCAAAAATATGTTCTAAACACTTATAGGCTAGCGAAAGTGTATAGGGCTTTAGACGATAATCCGAGATAAGACCATGAAAGTGTGAGTTGAGGGTTTTAAACCGATTAATTCTATGTATAAACCAAGTTGACAATCCTTATATGCCTAGGCGATTAGATCCTTTAGGTCGACTCTATTGCATACCGACCATTTCATTTTATAATTACTTTAAAATCAATTATTTTACCTTCCTTAACCTTCCCAAAACCAAACGTGATAATTTCCGCTTTAGCTAAACTAGCATTACTTTCCCGCACTAGAGTGATTACAAAGTCCCTGTGGATTCGATAATCTTTATTACTACCGCGATAGGTCAGCGCTTGCGCTAAGATACCGTTAGACACATTAGGTTTATCGCACATCAAGTTTTTGGCGCTGTTCGGGACTTTGATCTAGTCACTAGTGCACTCTTAAACTAGCAATCGTTAGGCTAAGGCAACTATTTATTTTCCCTTTGTGTATGCCAAATACTCGCCTCAAGGCTGTATTTGCATATACCCATATACGATATCGAGCGTTATCTTTGATTAAGAAGACGAATTCAAGAGTACCGTGAACGCAACAATCTTCCTCCTCGTCTGTTTCTTCCAAATCTCGACGAGTTATTAAGAATGGCCGATCCACCTCCTCCTCCTCGCCTTTTAAGGATTACGCAGCTTCTCAAGCGGAGCCTCATAACAAAGATTGCAGCCTCGCTATTGCTCGAAACGATTTCGAGCTGAAACCTTCGCTTCTTTCCGCCGTTCAGCAGAACCAGTTCTCTGGAGCTCCTACTGACGACCCTAATCTACATCTATTTGTGTTAGTGCAGTACGCAAATACTGTGAAAGCGAATGGAGTAAACCCCGAGGCGATACGATTGCGCCTATTTCCTTTTTCTTTAAGAGACAGAGCTCGTGCTTGGCTTCAATCTCTTCCTACCAACTCAATCACCACTTGGGCCGAGTTGAAAAAAGTCTTCTTAGCTAGATATTTTCCTCCAAGCAAAACTGTTATGCTCAGAGCCAACATCAATGGTTTCAAACAGAAAGACAATGAATCTTTATTCGAAGCATGGGAACGATACAAGGATATGCTAAGACTCGCCTCATCATGGTTTAGAAGAATGGTTGATTATTCACACATTCTATAACGGCCTCTTGTATAATACAAGATTAAGCATAGACGCCGCCGGTGGCGATCGATGGATAAACCATACAAGCGAACCAACTTATTGAAAGTATGGCTCAGAACCACTACCAATGGGGAAGCGAGAGAGCTAATGTAGAGAAATCTCAAACGAAAGGTATCAAGGTTGAAGTGAACACCGGATCAAGTTAATGCTAAAGTGGAAGCTCTACCCAAAAATTAGAGAATCTTTCATTACCCCAGCTACCGAGTGCAGTGATTCCAACTTGCGATCTATGTGGTATTCAATCACATCTTGCTCCGAATGCCCCTTTAACCGAGTACCACCGAACAAGCTAACTACGTGCAAGGAAATCCCACAAGAATACGATAACCCAGTTGGAAGAATCATCCAAATTTCTCGTACAAAAGCAACAATGCGTTGTATGCTCCTGGACAAGCTCCTGCTACACCACCTGGTTATCCAAAAGCTATCCCGAATCATCCTAATAACGGACCTAATACTTCCAACATTCCTAGGAAATCAAACCTCTAAATATGATAGAACACTTCATTGCTTCTCAATCCTGCACTAATAAGGATGTTTTAAATCGAACTTACATACCAATGAGCAAATTAAGCAATTATCTAGCAAGGTCGATGCTTTAGCTACCCATAACAAGATGCTTGAAACTCGATTTCACAGTAGCTCAACAATAGCACCTATCGCCCTCCCCGGAATATTTCCGTCAACCACAACCTAACCCGAAGGACACGCTAATGCCGTGATACTAAGGAGTGGAAAAGAACTTGACGGACCTGTTGATCCAAGACTAGAAAACCCACTATGTATCAAGCAAGATGCCGAGTGAAAACGAGAGCGATTCGAAGAAAAGGAAAACGAAACTCAAGAGGTCAGAGAAAAGAGAAACCTTATGTGCCTCCACCGCCCTACAAACCACAAATTCCATATCCTCGAGATTAACCAATTCTAAATCGATGAGCCAATTTAAGAAATTGTGGAACTTCAAACAATCAATATCACAATACCATTCACGTAAGCCATTACCAGATGCCATCGATGCTAAATTTCTTAAGGAAATCTTATCTAACAAGAAAAGTTAAGATAACGAAAAGCATTCTCACCGAATGTAGTGCTATCATTCAATAACATGCCTCCTAAGCTAAAAGACCCGTAGTTTCTCTATACCGTAATATTGGAAAATTCATAGACAAAGCTCTATGCGACTTAGAGCAAGTATCATTGTCATGCCCCTATCTATTTGCAAAAGTCGAAATGGGAGAACTTACACCTACAAAATGTCTGCTCAATTAGTGACCGATCGCTAAGTATCCAGTAGGTATATTGAAAATGTTCCATTAGAATAGGTCAATTCTATATCCCGACCGATTTTATAATCATGGACATTACCAAGATTCAGCACTCCCAATTATATTAGGAAGACTGCTCCTAGCTACAATTGAGCTATAATTGATGTAAAGAAGGGCGATTGACATTCAAGTCGGAGAGGAAAGTGGAATTCATCCTCACCAATTTCTACAAGCACCCGCCATGAATGACACATGTTATTTACTCGATATTATAAACGAAAAGCGTGAGAGAGATGGAAGTCGAACAAACCACATATACCAAATAATGAAAATTGAAACCCTCTCGATATTCAAGACGATAATTGGCGAGAACCATATAAAGATGACAACTAAGCGAAAGTCTAGCACTTACACCTAATCATATGCCATGTCCCAAGAAACCAAAACTAGAATTAAAAGTTCTACCTAAAAATTTACGATACGAATTCCTTGATATCGAACAAACTCGACTGTAATAGTGAGTTCCAGCTTTAGGAACGCCAAACCGAGAAACTCTTAGACGTCTAAGGAAATACCCTCATGCTAGGTTACAACATATCGACTTAAAAGGAATTTGTCCTTCAATTTGTATGCACCGATTCTATTAGAAGAGGATTGCAAAACCTCTCGAGAACCTCAAAGAAGAATCAATCCGATCCTCAAGATCAGAGTCGAGATGAAATCAAAAAGCTAATGGAAGTCGGAATTATATACCCGATCTCCGACAAGAAATGGGTCACCCAAAGGCATGTTGTACCTAAGAAAGGAGGTGTCACTGTCGTGAAAAACGCACAAGGTAATCGATAACACAAAGAGTAGTTAGTGGACACAGAGTGTATTGATTATAGAAAATCGAACAAAGCTACTCGAAAGACCATTTTCCTTTACCCTTTATTGACCAAATGTTAGAACGATTAGCCAAACACTTATTTCGCTATTTAGACGGTTATTCCGTATTTTTCCAAATTCTAATTCACCCGATGATCAAGAGAAGACTACATTCACGTGTCCCTATGGAACGCTCGCAGATAGACGAATGCCTTTTGATTATGTAATGCTCCCGCAACTTTCCAACGATGTACGATGGCCATCTTCGAGATTTCATTGACAACATCATGGAAGTGTTTATGGACGACTTCTCCGTGTGGACAAAGCTTCAAGGATGTCTATCTAATTTAGAAAGTGTTTTAGAACGATGTGTGAAAGTAAACCTTGTGCTCAATCGGGAAAATGCCATTTCATGGTCGAGAAGGAATCGATTGACATGTTATTTCCAATAAAGGAATTGAAGTTGATAAAGCTAAGATAGAAGTGATCAAAGAACTCCAACCACCCAAGACCGCTCGAGAGATAAGTTTTCTAGGACACGCCGCTTTTACCGACGCTTTATTAAAGATTTCTAAAATCACAAAACCACTTACCGGTCTATTAATGAAGGATGCCGAGTTCATATTCGATGACGATTGTCTCAAAGCTTTTGAAACCCTTAAGGTCAGACTTATTTCTCGCACCAATCATGCAACCGCCGATTGAGGTTACCTTCAAATCATGTGCGATGCAAGTGATTACGCCTGCTTGCGCTTGGACAAAGGAAAGATAAGAAACTTCACGCAATTTACTACGCCCAGAACGCTAGACTCACCGATGAACTACGCAACAACCGAAAAGAACTCTTAGCCGTGGTCTTCGCTTGACAAATTCCGCTCTTACCTTGTAGGAGCAAAATTATCATTTACACGGACCACGCTATCGATATTTACTTGCCAAGAAAGATGCAAAACCTAGACTCCTCCGATGGATCTTACTTTTACAAGAATTTGACTTGGAAATTAAAGACAAGAAAGGAACCGAAAACGTCAGAAAGGATCATTTATCCCGCTTAGAAGGTATAAACCCAACAAGTGCCAATTAATGATGATTTTCCGTATGAACATCCGATAGCACATATGATAAACGACCTAGCTCAATTGGATTTACATAAACCGTAAGTTAAGGAAGTCGTGGAAGCCATTGACATGACCATAGGATTGCCTTGGTATGTCGACATCGTTAATTATTTAGCGCCGTGCGCCCACCGACTTAACTTACCAATGTAAAAGAAATTCTTCCATGATCTCAAGAGTTACTATTGGGACGAACCATCGTTATTTAAACGAGGACTGATGGAATTTTCCGCCGCTGTATACCCGACGAAGAAATAGAAGACGCCATTTCCATTGTCATTCATCTCCTTATGGCGACATGCTAGCACCTCTAAAACGTGTGCTGTATTCTCCAAGCCGGCCTTTTCTCGCCTAACTGTGGAAGGATGTCCACATCGCCGTTAAAAACTGTGATCGATGCCAACGCACCGATAATATCTCACGACGCGATGAAATGCTTCAGAAAGGAATACTTGAAGTTGAAGTCTTTGATGTTTGGGGAATAGATTTTATGGGACCTTTCCCATATTCTTTCTAAACAAGTTTATACTCAGAATGCCGATTATGTTTCAAAATGGATCGAGGCAATAGCTTCTCCTACAAATGATACACGAGTGGTGATAAAGCTTTTCAAGAATATAATTTTCCCGCGTTTTGGTGTTCCTCGACTTGTTATCAGTGACGGTGGATCTCATTTTATTTCGAAGATATTTGATAAATTACTATCTAAATATGGAGGAAACACCGCGTAGCAACACCTTATCATCCGCAAACTAGTGGACAAGTCAAGTTTCAAGAGAGATTAAACAAATATTAGAAAAACTGCCGCTATTTCTAAAAGATTGGTCATCCAAGCTTAACGGCTTTATGGGCTTATAGGATGCTTACAAGACTCCTATCGAACTACGCCTTTCAAACTTGTTTACGGAAAATCCTGTCATCTCCGGTAGAATTAGAGCATAAAGCTTATTGGGCGATAAAGACACTCAATATTAATTACACCCGAGAAACGAATCCTCGATTTACATGAATCGAAGAATTACGACTAGACACGAAACGAACTAACTAAAATGGCACGATCGCTTATCTCGGAAAGAATTTAGGGAGATGTCGCTTTTATTTAATTCTAGACTTAGACTCTCCCTTAAATCTAGATGGTCCTTTCAAATTACAAGAGTATTTCTAGCGGAGCGGTAGAAATTAAGGATAGAAATAACGCCTGCTTATTTTAAACGGCAGCGCTAAAACAAGATCATCAGATAGATAATAGAGATTATATGAATAAGCTTAAACTCGAGAACCGCCACCTATTTCTCCCGACTAATCTTTCACTAGGTACTCGTCAGCTTATGACGTTAAAAAAGCTCATGGGAGGCAACCCATTTTATTTGTGTTTGCTTGCTATTTTGTTTATATTCTGCTTTTTGCTTGCTATATAAGTATTTTTCATTTTTAAAACTTTTATAAAACCGCCGATTTCAAAACAATTTTACTTGCTAGTGATTTCGAAAGTCTTTTTTCTTTACTTTCTCCTCTACTGCTTCCCGCTTTACTTTTGCTATGGATCCCCACGTAACTTTATGGAAACCACCTTTAGAGATAGAAACCAAAGGAGAAGATTTGAGGCTTTGTCTCAAAGAGACATCGCTTAACCTCAGACATGATGAACCCACTATGGACACTTTAGGCATTATCGATGGCTTACTACATGTTTAACCTGGGATGAGAGAGAGCACACCAAAAATAGGTTTATCACTTACCGAGAGCTTACCTTGAGTTCTTGAGTTCATTAGTTTACATCCCCGAACACGTGTCGAGCCCTAAAAGGAATCATTGCCTTCGACTTTTGGTATTGAGTTCACCTATAACCATAGGGACTTAGGCTTTATTAGGATTCCCAATGGACCCTTAGCTTTTACTACCCCGAGGCGGATTTATTGGATTTTGAGTCGATTACTTCGGGTACTTTAACCGAAACTATCACCCGACCCGTAAAGTATGGATAACAATGAGATACATAACCCACCATCCGTTATTTCCATAGGATTCTTGCCCACACTCTATTTGGAAAAGAACAAAACCAAAATGCTGTATCCAAGGATGAATTATCTCTGCTTTATTGTATAAACATAGGACGCCCTGTCAATGCTGTCCCACTCCTGATGAAGACCTTTACCCGCATTTGTGAGGACCCTAATGTTCCTGCTGTGGGAGGATTAGTTACCATGATTGCGAATGCTCTTGGACTGCTACCAACTTAATAACTGCACCGCTTTGGATCGATTAGGCCTATGAATATTGATTGCCCAACAACTGATAATAGGAAATTTAGGCCCCGCACCATATGATTACCCGATAAGGAACGTTGTTACTTTTTACCCTTCCGAACCATGCCCGAGTAAGTGTCCATAACCATGATAATTGGTTGTACGAATTGAATCCACCTGACCATCCTTCAACACCAGAAACACCACAATCATATTTTGTTGCCGATAATTTCATGTCCGAAAACGAAAGATCCTCAAACTCCCCGTTACCATGACTTTACAAATATGGTCAAGCACAAGTAGCCTCGATGTAAACCAAGGAGAATACACTACACAATTAAACACCATTCGACCACTTGGATTCCTATAAACGGACATTGATGGAATAAAGAATGAACCAAGACTATGCGCTTGATCTTATTGGTTTAACCGACATCACAAAGGAGCAATTCTATAACATCACCCAAGCTTTAGAGATATTGAAAGCAAAGATTGGATGAAGCGCTTTAGTTTCTTAGTTTTTCGCTTTTCAGCTTTTTCAATTTTAGTTTTAGAATTTTTTCCATTCTGCTTTTGTTTCTAGGTAGTTTCAATTTTTATTAAATTATCGATTTCCATTTACAAGTCATTTACTTTCTCACAAAAGAACAAGTTACCCGATTTGAATTAATGCAATTGTTTGTTTTCAATTTTAAACTTACAATCATTATGTCGCATAATGTTTTATGGTTTTCTACTCTATCATAATTATATATACTAGATTATATGTTGAATAAATTAATGTTGTGTTTATGTTGGAATGCCCGAGATGTTCGCCTGCTATGAAAATATTACTGCGTCGGTGTTCGCTCGCAAAATTTGTAAAAGCCACGATCGTAATCCATTCCCCCACGACCACACGCCTCATTCACGCCGTCACTTGGTGTTACGATGTAACACGGGCTACATCAAGAATCCCGTTATCGAACGCCCCTTTCTTCTTCCCTCAACCTTCTCTTCTTTTTTCCATAACTCCCCAATCATCCCACTTCCTCCATTAACTACCCATTCAACCCATTCAACCCACCATAAATCCCTCTCAATTTTCAAACTTCCCACTATCTCCTTCCATTATTTATACACCCATTACCCGTATCACTTTCTCATTCTCTCCTTCACCAACCACACCCATTCTCACTCAAACACTCTTGCATGCAAATGGCGAACAACCTCCAACCTATTCCTGGCATTACCCTACGTAATGGTGAACAAGGCGAGACTCAACGCATTAAGTTTTTGAAATTCCAACGTCGAGGTCTACACCACACTAGGTATGTTGACACTGACTGCCTCAGAGATCTTGGTTTGCTTGAGGGTGTTCAACGCCTTCTTCAGAGTGTCAACCTGTGGACTCTATGTAGCCAGCCCCAGCCCACGTACGAGAATCTCACTCTCGAGTTCCTCAGTTCCTTCTGCTACATCACTCCACCTGGTTCAACAAACCAACTTTCTGGTGTTGTGAAGTTTCGCATATTCGGTACCGAATACGAGTTCACTCAACGCTCGACAATTGCTTGATTTCGACCGAGGAAGGTTCCCATCTCCGTGTACCCGACAACTTTGGAGAAGAGTCTTTCAACCTTTGGCATAGCCTCACCAACAACCGAGCACACTCTTATGATCATCTCAACGCCACTCAAATTCATAATCCGGCCATACGCTACTTCCACCGTATCCTAGGTAATACAATCTTCACAAGAGATAGTAACCACAAGCTAAACTCTAAGGAGTGCTTTTTCATGCATCAGGCATTCTCGGTCGAAAATTAACGCCGCACCTTTCCTCCCGCCCATATTCACTCCATATGCACTAGGAGGCAAACCTTTCTATTTTGGAGGGCTTGTCATTTCTCTGCTTTAGCACTAACCCATGGTGACACCCTTGCTCATCCGCCATCCCGACCACCGGTCCCGCATTTTGGATCATTGCAAATCAGCCCACCTCATCCACGAGCGAGACGATGGAAAATTCCATCCAAAGGATACGTAACCGAGTTTACACTAACATTGTTTTGCTTTGGTGGACCGAATCGACTCGTAACCGAGCCAACCGCTATTTAACATTGAAGACCCCGCCCCGCCCGCCAAGAAGAACCTCATGTCGGCCCCACGATGAGATGCAAGAAGAATCGATCGAGTTGTTCTCGTGCTCGACATACCGAGTCCTCCTCCGCTCCACCACCTCCATCTCTTGACGAGTTCCTCCGAGCCATTCATCATCGAATCTTATATCCAGAGCCAAGAGGGTGCATCAGAGCGCCGACGCCTTTAGTCGTAACGCCCAAATCTTGAGTGGTCAACGCCGACTAATGAAAGGCTTGATGAAGTGCTGCGAGCTTAATGCTTTAAGGATGGATGTAACATCTCTTGGACCCTGAGCAGCCTCAAGCTACCCTCCGAAGGTCACGAACCCGCCGTGTGGTCGCCAGAGTTTTTCCTTTTCTTGTTTTTCCTTGTTTTTCCGATGTATTTTTAATTTAATCGTTATATCATAACATTGAGACAATGTTTGATATAGTGTGGGAGGAGTACTGCATTCTTAATTTCAGAACGAGTAATTTCATTTCTATTTCAGTTATGTTTCGTTATTTCATTTTCTCCTCGTTTTATTTAGCCATACCAAAATTTTTCATCGTTATATTCGTGATAATCGTTAGTTACCTACTTTAACTGAAATCTTAGTTAGAAGGCCGAGAGCGATCCAACGAGAACTATACGATTATGACACCTTCGACTCCCTACTTACGCGAATCGTCTCCATTTTCGTTATACCAATACTTTCAGTTTTAAGTCTTAAATTAGCCCCTAGTAGTTTATATTAGCAGTCGGCACCAGTCTTAGCACAAACCACGTGGAAAGTCGATGAATATAAGTGGATAATCTTGCAAATTGATTTAAACAGAATGTTACATGCTAAGGAAATCGGTATTGCACCAATTAAATTGGGCGATCCTCACCCGATCGTTTAGTCCAACGGATGCAAAAGCTTCTACTAAGTAACATGAGATTCCATTGTCTTGGTGGTTCGTAAGCATCCGTATCGAACTCGGTAGGCGTACTCACGGTTTGATCCCCGTATCTTGCAATTGATAAAAGAGGTTGCCACATAATTGTGCCAAACCGCTGTGTTTTGATCGTAACCACTAAGCGGCTATTCTACTCACGTACGTGCGTAAAGAAAATGGGCTTAATGTGATTGCATGAGAACGAAACTGGGTGAATTATGAACGAGAAACCTTGAGTTGAATTATAGCGGTATAAATGGACGCTTCGCTTAAAACGGATAGTCGCCGATAGCTTGTTGCTTGTGTCATTAGCATATCGTTGTTGTTTCATTCGCTTTTCTTTAACTAACTTAGGATTTCTTGTAATAATTTGAAAACGAAGGTATACTAGTTAGTGTGCTTATAAAAACTTGTCCGATATTTTTAATTGATTATTTTGCTTGAGGACAAGCAAAGGTTTAAGTATGGGGAATTTGATAACACGAAATCATATAGTTTATTTTACATGAAATTAACCTGCTTTGTATTATTTTGACCCAATTAACTCAATATTTCGAGTTTGTCATTACTTTTGTATTCATAACTCAGCTCAAAACATAAGGAAACATGAAACAATGCAAGAAAGCACCAAAAGAATAGAAGAAAAGATAACCACAAGAATTACGTATTTTGTAACTGTGACGATCAACACATCCGCCACGCACCAAGAAAATGTAAGGAGTTTTGAAACTCCTTATTTCTCCAGCCCACCCCACGCTTACCACTTCTTCCTCAACTACCCACGCTCCTACATTCGTGGAGAATTTGAAGGAAAGCTCGGACAAGTTTTCAAAGCAAACTGATTCATTCCTCTATAAATACCTCAACATTTCAGTGTTAGAGGTACAGCATTTTATAGTTTACTTTGCGGAAGTCACGATTTTCGAACCCAGATTATTTCGCTTTTAATTTCTCTCGCATTCGATTATTCCTGCTCTTTCATTTTATTGTTCAAATAATAATTTCCAACATCAGAAATTATTATTATAGTTTAGGATTTATTTATTTCAAGCTTCAGACTTTTCCTTTTACATTCCAAGTCCAAGTCCCTTCGAATTGTGGAAGAAGGATATAGGATAACGCTTTATTTCGTGTTTTTATTTTGCAATTGTATTACATACCTTTTAATTAATTAATGCAAGTTTAATTTATTATTTATAATGTCCAATTTATATTTGTTTGTTTATATTTCCGTGACGCTCATTTCAATTTCCATGGCTAGCTAAACCTTTAGCGCCGGTATGGGATAGTAAGAGACATTAGGCATCCGATCAAACTTAGGCTAAAACTTTAATCAACTTGACTGGTTATAACTTTTATGCTTAAAAGTAAAACCTTTGTTACGAAAGTAAGAAGAGTAAATAGGTTAGATCGAGACCACAAAAGTGTGAGGTTTTTAACCGATAGTTAAACTTAGGCATTTGATTTAAATATTGAAAGCGCTTTAAACCAAATTAGAATTAATTAAGTTTCCAAAAATATGTTCTAAACACTTATAGGCTAGAAAGCATGTATAGGGCTTTAGACGATAATCCGAGATAAGACCATGAAAGTGTGAGTTGAGGGTTTTTAACCGATTAATTTTCATGTATAAATCAAGTTGACAATCCTTATATGCCTAGGCCAGATTAGATCCTTTAGGTCGACTCTATTGCATACCGACCATTTCATTTTATAATTACTTTAAAATCAATTATTTTACCTTCCTTAACCTTCCCAAAACCAAACGTGACAATTTCCGCTTTAGCTAAACTAGCATTACTTTCCGCACTAGAGTGATTACAAAGTCCCCGTGGATTCGACAATCTTTTATTACTACCGTGATAGGCTGTGCGCTTGCAGTTAAGATACCGTTAGACACATTAGGTTTATCGCACATCAGACTCTGGGAGGACCAGCGGTTGTTTACCATTTTCCACAGTAAACACCCACACACTATCTGAGACAGGATATATGATCCCAACATCTAACTATTTGATTATTTTCTTGACTACCTCCTTCATGATTGGGTTGAGTCTCCTTGGCTTTCGATACTTTTCTTGGCATTTTCTTCTAGAAGAAATCTATGCATGTACATGGTAGGACTTATCCCTTTATATCCGAAATTTTCCAAGAAATAGTTATTTTATGCTTTTAACACATCCAGAAGTTGTTCTTTTGATCCTCGGCCAAATATGCCGCAACTATGACAAACAACTTTTGTCCTCGTTACCGAAAAATCATCACATTCGATTACCACGAAGTCGCCATCAAACTTTTATTTATTCCAAAGATGAAAAGGGAAAATATCGAATAAAACCTCAAGAAAAAGATAAGACGGTCTATGATACCAAAAGAGATGGATTTGGGAGCACATGCAAAGGAAGGTATAACACCTCACATCCATCGTACTCGATGGCAAACCTTAGTTAGTGTGTCTGTTATCGTAATAATATGATCTTCTAATTAATGATCAAGAAAGGAGAAGAAAGAAAGGGTTTTATTTTTAGAATTTTGAGTTCGCCTGTTTCAAAACCTTGGCCTATGTATTCCTCGCAATGGGAAAGTCTGAACTCCGTAGTTCTTATAGAAAATGTTATAAGTTTGTTGGTTGATTTTATATTGAAGAAAAGATTTTCGATGTCGCACGTGGGCGAAAAGATAAATTTGATGAGTTGGTAATGTTTTTAAGTGGGTGAAAAGTACCGAACAATAGGACTAGCATCCTACGATTCAAATACTAGAAACCAGAGGAGCTCAGATGCTCAACGAGTTGTCTATCATCCCAAAATGTTTTCTTATGAAAAAGGTGAAGTGAAACGAGGTTCACAATAGGCGAGTCTTTAAACAATTGTTCTAGCGACAATTATTTAAATACTGAGTTCATTTTGCACGATTATTTAAGAAATTGGTCTAGCAACCAACGATTTAAATACTCAGAGTTTATTATGAATTTTTTTGTGGAAATTCACTCGATGTTGGATCGAGGTTTGTAACTTTGATTATGAAAGTGTTTTGATGTTGGTTTGTGGATAGAGTTTTAGCGTGTCATGGTTAACCAAGGGTCCTACTCCCGACCTTGAAACCCTCTTGCATAGAACGCTTGGTATATGGACCAAAGTAGTGGATTCGTTATAATCAACCAAGGTCGAAACTTGATTAATCTCATGAGAATGGTCATGCCCAAACTCAACTATGAAACCCTTTTGGAAAGGCTTGGTATATGGACCAAGAGGATATGAGAATCCGATTAGAGAAGTAAGAAGGTGAGAAAACAAGAGATCCCATACAAGGTGGTCATATGTATGCTCCTAAAAAGTGGACTAGCGTGACACTAGTATTCTATACAACCGATTGAAACAATCGATCTAATAATTGTCGTTGTAGAAAATCCCAGGACCAAACTATGAATGTGTGTGAGTGTGCACTTGTTGGTGTATACCTGCTCATTGATGATGAGCCCAAGAGGAGGCTATATGTTCTAATTGAATGATAAACGATTAAGAGGTAATTAAAACACAAGGAAATAAAATCCTAAGCTATTACAAACCATATGGGATAAGGATATAAGTTTACGATCGGGATGTATTAAATGAAAAGTCCGGATAAAAGTTCAAATAAATAATACAACCCAATCGAAATAAAATGAATAGATAAGTAAAAATAAAAGCTTTTGTCGCGTGTGTGAGGAATCGCCTGTAGTCTTCAAGATGTCGATGAAACTTGGCGCATCGATGAATATCGACAGAAAACTCGCATCGATGAAAATCCAAAGAAATAGATAGACATGATAACAAAGAAATAGTCCACACATCTCATCACATTCGAGCGGTCTAGAAATCTGTATTAAAACTATAATGAAACAAATAAATCATGGATCAATTACGAGTTGATTAACTTAATTAATTGAGTTAAGAAAATAGATTAGTAAACTAATCCATTTTAACTAACTAAATCAAGTAACTAAATCAACATCTAATTAATTGATCAAAGTGAAAAGAATAAGAAAGAAATCAATTAGTTTGACATTGATTAAATTAATTAGCGATGTTAAGAAAAATAGGTTAGTAAACTTATCCATTTTAATTAACAAACACCAACTAATTATAACAATATAGAACTAATGGATTAAGTGAAAATAGAAATCAGGAGTAGAATGGAATTGTGAGGGGAAAGGTTCTTGAGAATTCTTGTAAGCTCTTGCACAAATCAACAAATAATTTAGTAATTAACAAAATATCATGAATTAAACTCAAGCAATGAATCACATCTTGAAATTTCGGCGTAGATACGTGATGTCACAGAATGTTATGACACACTATCCGACACTGCTAACAATTCACACAATAAATTTAAAAAGAAGAAGAACACAATAAGTTGTTTACCCGCTTTAGTGTCTAACTACACCTACATCCGGGGCCACCAAGCCAGGAGGAAATTCACTATTAGTAGAATTAATTCAGAATAAACCAACCGTTTATCTCCTTCACTTAAAACCTACCCAATGCAACTTCAATCTTAGTCCTACTTAGACCGAGTTCCTACTCACCCCTCAATCACAAAGTTGATATCAACTTATTGAATAATTGAATCGTGAAGACACACTTCAATAAACTATCTTGATTTTGTTTCACAGCTTTAATCAAGAGACAAACACTGTGCTTCAAAGTTTTGAGTGATAAACTACCCTTACAAACAAATCCTAGTCCAAGGCACTTATCAATTGATAGTTGCTTGGCTCACAAGAGAAACTAGAATTACACAAATAACAACCTGCTATATCTTCAATAAATTCCAGAATGCAGCAGTGTAAGGGTTGTTCCTTTTATAGAAGCATTCTGAAACTTCGCTTGGGTTTCCATAAAGATAGCTAGGTTCACTTAATTTAATCCTAAAAACATGGTCTTTCAACAATCAATTTAGGTTTAACTAAGATTAACCTAGCAGCCACGTGAGCATGCATTTTAATAATGTAACAACATAATATAAGCTCAACAAACTTCGAAAGTCTCAGGAAACAGATTCTCGCAGAAGAATGTCACATCAATGTCATAACATCCGCTATGACATCGACTATTTTCCTCGCGAATTCCAAGACAACTTTTATTCTAGTTCGAGCTGACTTTAAACATCCTTATCAAGTAGGATTTATCTTCAACCTCGAATGTCATGACATCTATCAAGACATTGTTATAGCCTAGTTTTACCAAAAGTAATGCCAACTTAAAACACTAACAAACTCCCTCTTGGCACATTTTAGATAAAACTACTTAAGTCATCGAGTACCCATGCAGAAATAGAAAAACTAGTTCTAAGCTTAAAGAAACCAGAACCTAGAGAAGATAAATTCTACCCATACAAAATTCCCAATTTCCCACAATTGCTCACATACAAATTTTCCCCAATTGTAATAGATTCTTCTCCCTTTTAGCCGTAAAGGCCAAAGGAATCAATACAGTGCCCTAATCATTCAATCATATATGAAGAAAGTACCAGACAATGTTTAAAGTTATAGCTCAACAAAAGATTACAATTTTCCAAAATACAAAAATAGGGAAATGCGTAACAAGGAACTGGAAACAAGATGTAAACAACAAACCAAACAAAACAAGAACCATCACAACAACAGATCAGTTACTCTCCTTTCCTGAAGAAGCACTGGGATCATTATCATTGTGATCAACACCAACAAAGAACATTACCAGCTACCACTTCAAATTTGAAACTGAAATCATCTGATCGACTGTCTGGAGCCTTTCTTCTTGGCAATTGGTGTCCTCTCGGTCTTGAGCTACCAATGATTTAACTCTATACTCTTTGAAAAGTTCCAGTTGGTCATCTTCTCAACTTGAGAACCAGAGATACCACCCTTGCTTTGGACTGGAATCGCAGGAGGCAATATCGTAATCCACAGTTTCTCGATATGATCTTCGCATGTCTTGACATTCTCCTCAGACATCCGGATCAACCGCAAACTAGGGCTAGCACTTTGGTTAGTGGGGATGTAAACCTGTGTACAATGTGATTTTCGCCTAGGATCCCGTGACTATCCTAGCAATGGCTTCTTGCACATACATAGTACTTCTCTATTTGTTATCTTGGAGGAACAGATGAAGATGAGTCGAGATTCACTGAGGGCGGTCGATAACCTTCGTATTCCTTGATGCAGATTCTTGGTCTTCTGGAGTCATGCCATGAACCGAGGAGAGACCTTCATGTTCAACATTCATCTGCACATTTGCCCTAATCTCACCCATGGTAGGAGATGAACAATGAGTATGGACGAGGCATGATGAAGACATATTTCACGAGATATATTGAGACAATGAGAACAAGAATGACAGAGAGTTCGAGAGTATCTTTGAATGAAGAGGATATGATACTTCAAATGAAGAGCCTATTATATGTGGGTGAGTCTCTTATTTCTTGAAACTTTTAAAATAAGAGGAAAATAATTAAATGACCCACTTATAATTAATAAAAGTCTCTTCCATTCCTTGTAAGCAATCTTAATTGCTATAATTCCTCATATCGACAAATACCCGCTTGCCCTTAAATTTTCAAACCGACCAAAGATCAAGAGCTTTAAATAAAATGTCACCACTGAAGTTCGGGTTACATGGTCCAATTTAATCGCTTTCTTCCACAAGGTCTCTCGATGAAGTGATGTCGAATGTCAATGTGCTTAGTCCCACTGTCAGATAGGATTCTTTGAAATATTAATAGCACTCAGATTGTCATAGTACAATGTCATGACATCCCGTGTGACATTGTACTCAGACAAGATTCGCCCATCCGCATTCGCTTGAGAACAATCGCTACCACCGCTATGTATTCTCGCTCAAGAGCGGACAAGGACATACGCTTTGCTTCAATAACCAAGAAACAAGATTGTTTCCAAGAAGAAACATCTCTATAAGTGCTTTTTCCGTCATCAGACTACCAGCCCAACACAAGATCACAATAACTGATAAAATTGGTTCACATCCATGAGAATACAGATACCATAATTGCAAGTTCCACTTACATACTGTAATTATTTTCACCTGGTTGATGTGACTTACTTTAGGTTCAGCTTGGTATCTTGACATATCCAACAAAGAAAAGCATATCAGTTTTTTGGTGTTAGGTACAACAAGCTTCCTATCATGCTTCTATACAAACTTTGATCAACCTTTTCACCACGGTGTCCTTGGACAACTTCAAATGTGGGAGCAGAGTCCTTTATGGTCGGTATTCTCCATTCCAAACTTCGACAATATTCCTGTATATTTGCTCGTGAAAAGAATGTCAGTCTTCCATCCGTGGTGACTGCAGTCCAAGAAAGTAAGTCAACTCTCCCATGAGGCTCATTTCAAACTCACTTGTATTTGATTGGCAAAGGTTTCACCATTGTGTCCTGACATTCCTCCAAATACTATGTCATCAACATAAATTGAGCCACCATTATCTTCCTCCTTCATTCTCTGACAAAGAGAGTTTTATCCAAGGCTCATTTCAGATCCTTTGTCTATAAGGAACTTGGTCACTTTTCATACTGTGCCCTGAGCTTGTTTTAGTCCATATAGGGCTTTCCTTAACTTGTAGACATGATCGAAAACTTGGATCCACAAATCCTTTAGGTCGTTTCTATATACTTCCTAATTCAAGTAGCCATTTAGAAGACACTTTTCACATCCATCCTGAAATAATTGAATTTCGTAATGCAAGCAACCCCTAGTAATAGCTCCTGATTGATTCCAACTAGCCACTGAGCAAAAGTCTCATCAAAATCAATCCTTCAACTCGAGTGTAACTCGAGCAACAAGTCTTGCTTTATTTCCTGTGACAACCCCTTCCGCATCGACTTGTTCTTATAGATCCACTTTGTGCCAATGATGTTTGTTTCTTCCGTCTAGGAACTAACTCCCATACTTCATGTTGCTTGAACTCGTTCAATTCATCTTGCATTGCTCCAATCCAGAATTCATCACTTAGAGCTTCTTTGACATTTTTGGCTCTATTTTATGTAAAGCAAGAGTTTGAGATGTTCTCCGACCTTGTAATGACACCTGTTTGGATCTCCAATGATGAGTTCCTTTGATGATCTTTCTGAATTCGATGGAAGGATCTTTGTTGGCTTCTTCCGTTCAGATTTGGTGGTAGAGTGTACATCATCCTTATCGTATCTGGTGATGTCTCAAACCATGTCTCAACATCACACGGACATTGGTTCTCGATGATGATCATCAACAATGACATTAATAGACTCCATCATAACCTGGTTCGAGTTGAATACCCTATATGCTCTCGTTAGTGGAGTATCCTTAAAATGCCTTCATCACTCTTAGAGTCCATCTTTCCTTTGATCACGATCCGAATATAGCATTTCATGCCAAACACATGGAAATATTTCACAATTGGTTTTTCCTTCCATTCATACAGTGGAGGATGTTCCCTTCTTAAGTGACCCTATTGGAACATAGAAGTCGTATTCATAGCCAAACAAAATGAATAGGTACTTGTACATGAATCATTGCTCCCGCGATTCTCAGATAGTCCTATTCTTCCTTTCCACAACCCCATTTTGTTGAGGTGTTATAGGAGAAGAAAACTCATGATTAATTCTTCCGAGGAACAGAATTCATCAAACTTGTTGTTCTCAAATTCCTTTCCATGATCACTTCTTATTCTGACAATACAAATTTCTTCTCTCTTTGAAATCTGTACCTCTTTAAACACATCAAACACATCGATTTTTCGATGAAGTTTATCCGTAAACTGAGAAATCATCCACAACAACATAAGCATATCTTTTTCCACCAAGACTTTTAACCCAAGATAGGCCCCATCAAATCCATGGTAGCCTCCAGACTCTTAGAGGTGGTCGATGTCAGACATCAGTGTGACATTCTAGTTTGCTTTCCAACCCCACACTCACCATGCACTCTCCTTCATCAATATGAAGTCTTGGTATCCTCCTGATGCCTCCATGGAGATGATCTTTTCATTCCTCTCGAGATGCATGACCGTTTTTGTGCCATAATTTTACCTCTTTTCGTATTCCCACATGTGTGTTGTCTTTGATCCGACTCCTCTCATAACTACTTTGTTTATCATTGATTACAAGACATCAGCACTAGTGAAGTTGACTTTGAATCCCATATCACATAGTCGACTTATGCTTATGAGGTTAGCAGTCAAGCCTTTTACCAAGAACATCCATTTAGGTTTGAAACCCAGAAAGTCCAAGTTTCACCTTGATTTCTCCTTTAGCTCCATCTCCAAAAGTAACAAAGTCGGTAGAATGAGGTTTGACATTATTCAAGAGGGTTTTTATTCCAATCATATGCTTGGAACACCCAATCACAAAGTACCAATCTTCCTTGGCGCACACTCTAAGAGAAGTGTGAGCTATCAATGCCACCCTCTTCTTCCACTTTTGAAAGTGTAGGTAATTCGATGTTCTTCCTTAACATAGGGTTCGATTAGTATCCATGTAGCCTATAGAAGGTTTTATGTGTCCAACTCTGCACAATGGTGACATCTCCATCTTTGAAACTTATACATGTTTCTCTGATCCCGATGTTGACCCCAATGTTGGACATCCGCTTTGACATTGTCTTATTAGTTCTGTTTCTCGTTATCAAAGAAATTTCTTTGCCCACATGCCCGAGCCGTAAACACTTCCTATTTTATGTTGATCCTGCTTGACCTTGGTTTCCATGCCTCTTTTTTTCTTGTCACTAACTGTTCTTTTCACCACATATCCTAGATTGCTTATTTCTAGAATTTTGTCCAAGTCAAGGATTTCTTCCAACTTATCATCCAGAGTCAGATTTGATGTACTTAGTCATATGATCAAGTTTGAATTCAACACTATAATCTCACCTTGAGATGACTTATAGTGATTGTATTTCTTCTTCTTCTCTCGCCACCTTCATTCCGCCTCCAACTTCTCAACTCGCCTTTTCCGTTTTTCATTTTGTCGACATTTTCACCCTCGATACACAACTTTGTAAGTATCGCCAGTTATTCAAAAGTCACTTCCTCATCACTAGAGTCATTATCAAAATTGCCACTTTCGTATGCGTGAAGTCGGCCGATTCCTCTTCAGAGTCACTACTGATTCACCATCGCACCAAGTGACAGCTCATTCCTCTTTTGTTTCAGAAAGGTAGGACATTCAAATTTAATATGTCCAAATCCTTCACATCCATGACATTGGATTCCACCGCTTTGACTTCCTTTTTCCTCTTACTTGGATCTTCTACTGAGTCATAAGATCCGCTGATGTCGATGAAATGTCCTGACATTTGACCACTTGATCAATCCTTGATGAGCTTGTTGAACTGTCTTCCAAGCATAGTTATAGCTTCGATATCTTCTTCATCTTCCACCTTGCATCCTTCTTCAAGATTGGATACAAGTGCTATGCTCTTGTTCTTTTGTCATCAGCTTAATCGATTCCCATCTCAAAAGTCATAAGAGATCCAATAAGTTCTTCAACCTTCAAGGTGCTGATGTCCCAGCCTCTATTGCGCCACTTTCATTGCAAATCTTTTAGGCAAGGATCCGAGAATCTTCTCACCAGCCTTTCTTCGACATCTTTTCACCAAGTGCTCCCGAGGTGTTGGCAATTCCAAACATTCATATGAAACTCATGAAGTCTCTTCTTCTTTCACCTTCAAATTTCAAATTTCGAGTGAGCATCCAAGTCTCTGACATCTTCACCTTGGATGTCCCTCATGAGTTGTTTTGAGAGTGTCCCAAACATCCTGGCCAGCACATTGATGAACTAGTCTCAAGATATTTCGTCAATACCATTGAATAAGGCATTTAATGCTTTGAGTTCCCCAGCTAGCTCCTCTTCCTCGCTCCATTCCTCCTCGTGTTTCAAGACAAGAGTCCCATCTTCTCAAGCTTGGTGGATGTTTCCATCCTTTGTCGCCAGCTTTAATATCCACCGATCTTAAAAGCAACCATACGAGGTTTCCAAAGAATCATAATTGACCCATCCAAAGATAGGTGGTCTACCCAAAACCTCCTTCCTTATCCATTATGCGTAAACTATTATCCCTAGATCTCACCTGAAATAACAGTGGTGCCCGCCTGATGCCAATTGAAATTCGGTAGCAGTATACGTGATGTCACAGAGAATGTTACACCATCTCGACACTGCTAACAATTCACACAATAAATTTAAACAGCAAGAAGAACACAATAAGTTGTTTACCCGCCTGCTGTCTAACTACACCTACATCCGGGGCCACCAAGCCGGAGGAAATTCACTATTAGTAGAATTAATTTCAGAATAAACCAACCGCTTATCTCCTTCACTTAAAACCTACCCAATGCAACTTCAATCTTAGTCCTACTTAGACCGAAGTTCCATCACCCCCCTCAATCACAGCAGTGATATCAACTTATTGAATAATTGAATGTGAAGACACTTAATAAACTATCTTGATTTTGCTTCATGCTTTAATCAAGAGACAAACACTGCTTTCAAAGTTTTGAGTGATAAACTCCTTACAAACAAATCCTAGTCCAAGGCACTTATCAATTGATAGTTGCTTGCTCACAAGAGAAACTAGAATTACACAAATAACAACCCGCTATATCTTCAATAAATTCCAGAGCGCAAGAAATGTAAGGGTTGTGTTCCTTTATAGTTGCAATCCAAACTTCGCTTGGGCTTCCATAAAGATAGTTAGTGGTTCACTTAATTTAATCCTAAAAACATGGTCTTTTCAACAACCAATTTAACTAAGATTAACCTAGCAGCCACGTGAGCATGCATTTTAATAATGTAAAACATAATATACAGCTCAACAAACTTCCTAAAAAGTCTCAGAAAACAGATTGGTATCGTACGTCACATCGAATGTCATAACATCTGCATGACATCGACTATTTTTTCAAAATTCCAAGACAACTTTTATCTTCCAGCTCGAGTTGTACTTTAAACATCCTTATCAAGTAGGATTTATCTTCAATCGAATGTCATGACATCTATCAAGACATTGCCATAGCCTAGTTTTACCAAAAGTAATGCCAACTTAAAACACTAACACATCTCAACAATAATAATGATATACGAGGAACTAAGTCCAATCAATCATCGGAAGATGAAAATTAAAATCAAGCAAAGAACTGTTATCTCGAAACACTCACAATGTCAATCAAAACCGCATAAATTCAAAGGAAAATACAAATAAGTGTTAATATAAATTCAAAGCAAATTCTCCACTTCTCTGTAAGCATATCCTTTATAAATTTTGAATAGTTGGGAATTTTCTCAATGGCTTTAATCAAGGGTATGTTTATGTGAATTTGCTTTAGGATCTCTATGAATTTACCAAACTGTTGCTCTTCTTTCCTTCCTAATCCTTTGGGAAGAAATAGGCGATGGTCTCTCTTGAATGAAATTTTAACTCTATCATGTTCGAAGTCGTAGGTTCTTCCTCATCCGAGATCTCATAGATGCATCAAAACCACTTGTTTCTTCAGTGTTTCCATTGAGGTCAATTCTCATTAGATTCCAAGTTTTTTCAAAAATGTCTTGCTCAAGAAAGACAGCAGATGTCTCAAGAATCGGTGAAGAAGATTCACACTCCTTACCAGCCTTCAACTTTATGACTTTGCATGTTTGAACATTCTTCACCTGTGGAGTTTTTGGAGTCTCAAGACAAACGGGAGGGTTCCCATAGGCCTCGAGCTAAAAGAGGTGGAAAATTTCCCACTTGGTTCTCTAGGTCATAATACTACGCTTGGTGAAATAAACCGATTCTTGTTTCTTGAATAAAAGACTTTAGAATATTCTTCAACTGATTATTTCTCTCCATTTTCATCAGATACTTAGGTGCAAAAGAAACCAAGAGGAACTTGTGGTGTTGGGCTGCTTGAGGCTTCTGGTTGTCCTTATTGCTCCATGAAAAATTAGGATGGTTGCCCATCCGTGGTCAAGTGTTGTTGTAGGAGTTATCGATCAATGTTATTGTTTCCAACATAGTTGATGTATATGTGATTAGTAGAACATTCTTCAAATAAGTGTGCTCCACACTAGACACAGCAACCTCTGCCGTGTTTGTAACCACCTCATTGGCTCTAGTTTAGGCGCTGTCATCATATTTTCATTATTTGATGAATTCGTGTAACTGAGCAAGTGTCGTAGTTTCCGTAACTTCATAAACTCCAACCTTTCTTTGAGTAGTGCTTGCATTTTTCTTGAAATAGGCCATTGGTAGTTGTCCGTAATACTCTCTATCAACCTATATTCTTCTTCATAAGACTTAGACAAAAGTGTTCCACTAGATGCATCAAGCATATTCCATGAGGATAGAATCAATCTATTATGTTTCCTGATGAATGCGTATAAGTATACCATGATGAGAACTTAAGTAGCTCTTTTGAATCTTTTCCAAGCTTCAAACTATAATTTTCATCTCCTTTCCTAAATGATGTGATCTCGCTTCATATTAGCATTCTTGGAAGTAGGAATATACTTAGCTAAGAATTTCTCAACCAAATCATTCCATGTGGCAATGGAATTAGGTTCCGAGGAACCGAGTCAACTTTTAGCCCCATCCCTTAGAGAGTAAGGAAAAGGCCTCAACTGAAGGCATCGTCAGTAACGCCTGGAGTCTTAAAGTTGCTAACAACATCCGGAAATTGCCTAAGGTGTAGAGGAGGGTCTTCATTGGGAGAACCATAATAATGATACTTTGCAACATTTGGAACATCATGGATTCAACTCAAACTGTGTTGCGGTGATTTCTAGAAGACTATGTCGCATCCATGGTGTTTGATCAAAACAACATTGTCCTCGATGCTTCAAGCCATGTCATTAGCACAATGATAATATCACATCACCAATGACGTGGATCTCTTCTTCCTCGTCTCGAAATTTCTAGTGGTGGTATTTGTCCTTGTGTGTGCTAGATATACAACAATAGGTTCTTCACCGATTTGTTCAAGAAGTCTATTTCTTCAGGGTTCCGAGGACTCTTCGTGTTCAGATCCATCGAGGGTCGGATGTAAACGATGCATGCAATAATGCCCACACCATCTACACACCAACCACAAGAGAATATTAAAACTCAAATGCTTAAAATAAAACAATAGAAATGATTACAAAGTCGTAATATGTAACAAGTTTACTCCCGGACAATAAGACTAAAAACTTGTTGGTCCAAATGTTGGTATTCAATAAAATGTCACATGCAAGTATACATTTTTATTACAACGAGTAATAAGTATAAGAGTATCGTACCCATGTGGAGAATGTATTGTGTCGAACTAGAAATGACTCTATTGTTTTAGTTTAGCATGAGAAGAGATAAATAATTTTGATGATGACTAGTTAAGTGTTGCTACCATGAATCTTAATTTCAAGCAAAAAGTGTTGAAGAGAAGTTTTCGGAGAATAAATGAGTTGAATATAGATCCATTAATATGTCATATATGTTTTGTGTAATGTCATGTAAATGCGACTAGCAAGGTCGAATGATCTCTTGGTGTATTTCTACAACATTCATAACATACAGAGAGCAAGGGTACAAATTTCTAAGACTCACTTATAACCAACTATGTGCCTGCTTTTAAATTTGAAATCCTTAGCAACTAGTTTTTATGTCTACAACTTGGCAAGTGAATATGTCATTCCACTCTTTCAATCATTTTACTCATGATGTTCCACTTGTTATTAGATGTCTTTCAACAATAAGCTTTATCTATTCCTAAGTTGATCAAGTAAAGAAACAAATTTATGGCAAAATAGCACAAGGTAAAGCTAGCACACTTCACACAACAAATACTTTAAACACACATTTTATATTAACTTCACTAACTCAACTATAATAAGATTAGCTCATGATAACTCATACAACAAAGAGATTTTACAGAAACATCTTAAACAATCGTGATGAATAAGAATGTAAACCTAAGAAGTAATCAAGAACTTCCCCGAGATTGGTAATTCTCATGAGGCAACCCAACACACCTCTACCTCAAGTATAACACCGAACAAAGAAATCTTCAAACTTTGCTCCAACTCAACTCGACACTCTATAATTGCGCTCTCTCTCTCTCTCTCTCTCTCTCTTCAACTAGAAGACTATTTATAAGCTAAGGAATTAGGGTTTTAGTTGCTTAGATCATGGGCTTGAATCCATGAAATCATATTAAGCCCACAATTGAGCGCCCAAACCACAAGAAGACAAGAGCTTAATCAAAAGTGGGTGCAAGAGGAACAATGTCAATGAGGAACGCATAGCTAGTGCAAAGTGGCACCGACCTACACAACAAAGTATGAATGTTTTTCTTTAACTACTCCACTATCTCACTTGAATTTGAAGGGTTTTATCCCTTTTCTTGTAATATTCTATTTTCCTCCAATTGCGCCTAACATTAATACTCATCGAATATGAACTTCCTTTATTGCGTAATCCAAAGCTTCGATGCTATAATTAACCAACTTTACAACTCCTAATATTCACCTTCACACGACTGCTTATCGCCGCCAATGATGAAAGCACAAATTAAATGACAAAAGGAGGAGCAATCGTTATGGTCCACTTTAAACACTAAATTAACTTTAAAACAACAAATTAAACTAGAAAGCAATCAAATCAATAACACTAAGGCAATGTATTATCTCGATATGTGCTAATCAAAACATCAGTTTGTAAATAAATTATTTTATTAATTTTTGTAAACAATTTATCAATTTAAAAATTATTTTACCCATCAATTTTATTGATTCATCGATGTATGAGATGGTAATTTTGTAAATGATAAAAGTGTAGATAATGAGATTCAACCTATGCAAAAATAATTTACCTCGATGTTTTAAAATCGAATATTAACGTAGTTACTTTTCATGACATCTTTCACACCTCGCTTTTTAGCCGATATAAAATATATTTCGATTCAAAATTAAAATATTTTTATAGTGATGATTTTGAGTGATTTTATTTATGAATATGGATGACTCCAACCATAGATACAACACATAAAATTGGAAATATGAATATTGTTAAAAAATTATTTTCTCCATCACTTGTAATTAATTGCAATAGTAAATGAAAATGTGTGTTAGTAATATTAAGTGTGTTATGAATTTTTTAAAATAAATTTGTGTTCATGATAAATAGTTGAATATTGATATCTTTAATGTAAATTTGTTTATATTTTTAATTTATTTTAAAATAAATAAAATGATATGATATTATCATATTTAATCGATTAAAAGTACTGATACCAACTAAATTAAAGAGTATGATAGTGAAATTAACTGATAAAATTTTAGGTACTTATAACAACTAGAATTCATTTATTAAAATAAACATGTGGAATATTATGGTTCCGAATTCATAATTTATATTTGATGTATTTACACAATTTCAATTGAGATGATTCAATATGATTATCGTTTTTCCTTAAATGTGTTATTATTTTCTTCACAAGCTCAAGAAATAATAGCTGGATCATCCTGAAAGCTGGCATACTTAAAACAGAAATTTATATTTTGTAATTTAAAAAAAAAAAAGTCTTAAGATGTGTGTTTATAAGTTTAATAAATAACTCTGCATTCACAACTCACAAAGCAAAAAATATAGAATGAGTTTATGGTAATTCAATAAGAAACTATTAGTACTATTTTTTATTCTAGTTTTTGCTTCTCACGTAACTTAAAATTGAAAATATGTCAGGTGGATCAACAAAACCAATGCGTAATACAATGCATGCTTATGATCTACCACAGTACTGTTATAAAATTGAATAATGAATAATATAAAAATGAAATAATTTGTTATATTAAATTTTATAGTAGAGGTTAATATATTGAACCGTTAATATAACCTAAGTTATATATCATTTTAATAATTATCTATATAAAATTAAACGATTAATTATATACAAATATAATTTATTCTAATACATGTCAGACATCTAAGAAACTGCAAAAAGAATCTGCAGTGGATATGCTGGCAGCTTATATCGTTTCTAGACCTTCATGTAACAACCAACCCATTAGAGGAACATTAGTACCAGAGGATTTAATGAAAAGCTGCATCATACAAATTCTAACAGAGAGAAAAATGGCATCATTATTGGGATGAGACAATAACAATTGAAATATTGCAGTCACATTTATGATACGTTAGTTTTTATTATTAAAAATACTCCTTCAAATAAAATTAAATTTGAAGTAACAGTGGAACAAATTACAGCGCATTATTCTATTCCTATTCATTCATTGCTGCACAGCACACATCACCCACTTTTCTTTTTGACACCAATGCTTGTTTTTCTACTGTTTATTTTACTGTATTACTATTATTATTGCCTCTGGTGTTCTTAAGATCAAGATCAAAATTTATTTCACTGTGTTAAAATATCAAAGATATAAATGTTTAAGATCTTTCATATTTAATTTCATTAATTATTTTACAAAATTTATTTCTAGTACTTTATATTTTTATAGATAAATACGTGTCGTCACGTCACTATTTTATAAAAGAATTATATTATATTTTAGATGTATATAATACTATTTTATAAAAATATATTATATTTTAGATGTATAATAGGTAATGTATTTCACTATTTCTTAAATTGAATTATACATTAAAATTTAACAACATAAATAGTAAAAGATATTCCTCCGTTTTTAAGTTTATCGCTTGTAAGAAAGTTCTTCAACCAAGATAGTGATTATTAGAGTTATATTTTCTATTATACCCTCATTTATTTTTTCTTTTCTAATAAATTTATTCATGCACTCTCTCTCATTTATTGAGAAAGTAAGGGATAATTGATAAATAACATTTAAACTCTAAAACGACATTTAAATAGAAACAAAAATTCTTCTAAAAAATAAAAGGAATATATTTTATAATAAACAACCAAGCATTTTAAATATAACAATTATGATAATTGTTTGATTTATATATATATATTATTTTTTATGTTAATTTGAAGTAGATTTAATTTCATAATTCAAATATTTTTCTGTGTTTTAATTTTTATATTTATAAAAATTTCATGATTCAAATATTTGTCTTAAGTTTTAGTTTTTATTTATATTGACGAAAATAAATTTGCTCTATACTTTTTAAAACATATTATTAATAAAAAATGTATCTCACGTTTCTTTTTATATTGATAAATTATATAGTGATTAAAAATATTTATCAATTGTTTTTAGGTATATGAAGAAATATGTGTTCCGACATATTTTTATTTATCGATTATTATTGTCCATTAATTTTATATTAACCAGGGAGATATGTTTGTTATTTTTTAATATATAAATGAGTTATAATATCCATCCCATGTTTTTTAATATTCATCAGTACTAAATGTGTGTTCTCTATTTTTTTAATATATCAATGACAAATATTCCTTTCATATTTTAATTAATAATCATTATTTAAAAATATTTATTCTATGTTTCTTTTTATATTAATAAATAACATATATTTATTATGTATCTTTTTTTGACGAATTGAAAATAGCCACATTGGTGTTGAAATGTTTAAATTGACTGATAAATATTTTGGCTAAAATATAATAAGTGGAACACTTTAAAATATTTTAAGGCATTTTTTTTTTTTGAAAATGTAGTCCAATGTCTTAAATATCCTAAAGATAAGTTAGATATTGTTCTCTCAATTCTATATTATTTGTCATTTCATATAAATTAAAAAACAATAATAAATAAAAAAAGAGAGAATTATAACTTTATTCAATTATTCTATTCAATTATTAATTTATTTAAATTATCATAATATTATGTGAAAATAATAGATTAAGAGTATTTATTAGACAAGACAATAAAAACATTAAAAATAAAATTGCATTGATAATTTAAAGTGACAAATATTTTGAGACAATTTTTTTTCTTTCAAATGCGACATTTATTTTAAGACGGAAAATAACATTTTAAAAAGTATAAAATGTTCCATCGCTAGTTTAATGATTTTTTAAAATATATAAGTTAATATACTATATAGTAAATATTCTAATTTTTTATTTAAAAGATGCAATAAAATATTAAATTTAACTAATTCATGTATTAGTGACAAATATTTATTTTATACATGACTGTCTCAATAAATTTTCTAAGTGATTTGTTTCTGAAAAACTTTGAACAAAATTGAAGTGCAAAATTATTGTTACCATATTATATATATATATTGTTAATTTTCCATTTATCCGATATTAAAAATATTAAATTTAAATAATTTAATAATCATAAATAGTTCTTATATAACTTTATATCAACTAACTTTTGTATGGTCTATAAATGATAAAAGGAAATTGGTAGAGATCAGCTGAACTCGAAAGTCGAGTCACCGCATTAACCTAATAGATAAAAGAGCAGCAAAGTTCATATCCCATCCAGGTTACACAAAGCTCACCATTATGGGTGCGCTATGATGAGGTCTTCCGGGCATGTGAATGGCCATTTATGCATGACGACTTACGTTATTATTAGCCATCATTGGCAGCCGGGCAGACGTTATCACTTGATGGCATCTTAGTTACACTCAAGTGAAGAGCTTCCAACTATGCAAGTAATAATGAGGTTCATGCACCTCTATAAATAGGACTCACGATTTGTAAGCAAGACACATATTGGATCTCAAGTCATCTAACTCGAGTCTCTAAACCTTTAAAATCATATAACACGCTTTAACAAAAACAATAGATGGTACCTAAGATACTATGCCAAAGTAAGAACGGGTGATCGTGCAAGTAAGAATGAATAAATGAACACCGAACCTCTCAAGTAGGAGAGGATATTTATAACCCATGTTGGGCCAAGATCTACTTAATGGGTTGGATGTTGAGCCCAATAAGAGAATGACAAGGCTTACGTGTATGGAGTCCAACACGTGGTCTATGTTCCGAGATACAATGAGATTCGATCCGTTATTCTCGGGGCATATGGTGGTCAAAACAACTGCTGGTCATATTTCCTAGCGTACACGTGGGAAGTCCCCAACGATCGTGAGAGAATGGACCTCCCGGTCTTCAAGGAATGTTGGATTAAGTATGAAGGACTGCTATTGTGTGTGGTCCAGGTAGAATAATATAGGTCAATATATCGTATAATTAGTTGGCAATGTAAAATATATTACACATGGTCAATATATCGTACTTTTCTAAAAAGTATTATAGTTGCTTAAGAATTGTATAATTATTTATTATTGGAACAATTGGTTTCATAAAGTCATAAAATAATTTTTTGTGGTTTTCCTTCCACAAATCTCCCATAAAATAAGTCGGATTTTCAAGTTCGGTTGTTCATCGCACAACTGTTCTCTAATTATTGATGTGCTTTTTATTGAGACTTGTTGACTTCTATGAAGATAGTAACTTAAGTATAAATTTTGGTAGTTGTTCTTTTCAATCTTTGTATAATGTATATTACACATATTTGGATATTTAAAATGTCTTTCAAATGTTATTTAAAATTATATCAGAAAGTGTTATTTTGAGATTCATTGAAATTTGTATAAAATATAGTGTAGATGCATTTTGGTTTGTCATCTCCGGAATGTCCCCAAATGATTTTAGAGTAGAACCCTTGTCTCAACATTGTTTTTTAAAGTGATTGTAATTTTTGAAGCAATGTATTTTAGTAAACTGGAATATAAATTAAAAGTTAAATGAAGTAAATATTAATTAAAAATAATACCTTATATATATTTTTTTGAGTACAAAAAAATACATCCAAACATAATCTATTAGGTATGTCTAATCCTCGCCTCTCCTCCATCTTTAATGCACGATATTCCATAAATTAAAAATTATGTTCTCCACGAGCGCCAACTAGAGTGTCATCCTCAAAGAGTCATGCCTCTATGCATAGTCTACCCATCCTACAATATGCCAACAAAGCCTGTCACATCCTCGCAGGTGGTCATCCCGAGCCTCAGTGCCTTTTATTTAATGACCTAGGTGGTTTTCAAGTTTGGTGTCATGATAGTGTGGCACCCTATAGAACCATACATGTAATCGCCAACATAAGTCATCGAAAAGGAGTTTGCACCAACGATATTCCTCTAGTACAAAATGACTCAAAATCATCCAATATACAAAGATCTATATGGAGGATACCGAGAGGAAAAAACTCATAGGGAGGTCTTAGAATAATTTTCAAGTAGCCAAATTGGTACATCACTCGCTCGAGAAGATAAGGATATAACAGATGACCCTTATGGTAGCCATCTGAAGTATAAAAAAATGATGTCAAAAGAAAACATTATGTGATACCATACATCAAGAGAGAGACTTTGAATTTGTCCGAACATATTATTCACTTTAACAAACACGCATGTATTAGTCATTGTATAGTGAGGCAAATGATGCAAGGAATGGGAGATAATCATCCTTGAAAATGGTTCTGGATACAATATTGATAACAAGTGTAACAAGTGTTTTATAAAATATTAGTCACAAGAAATTATTGTAGGCAACGTACAACTCCCCACATATGTTTTATCTTTTAAAGACAACTTTCACCCAACTTGTAGTATAGACCGATAAATGTCCCCTTACTCACGAGTCAAGTCGTTGATTTGAAGTAATTAAGAAAGACACATAATGTCCATAAACATGGACGCAACTAAGAACAAGAGGCAACACCTCAATGCATACTATATGTGGTACTCAACATGCATATCACCACTCCAACATCCGTGGTCCACCATCAGATATTCTATATAAATTTATTATAAATAAATAAACTTGTATGATCATCATTTAGGAACTTATACCCCAAATCATATAGATAGTTTCCTCCGCCGATCCTATGGGAATGTCAAGATGTAGGATTAATAATTAAAAGTTTAATAATTAAAAGTCACTCTTAATAGTCTAATAATTAATTGAATCTATCCAAAATGAAAATTTAATTTAAAAATCATCATACGAAAGGTTCACAATATATTTTTAAGGATTTCAAACATTAAAAATATTCTTTAAAACATAAGAAAACATTCCAATATTAAAGAATATTTCAAAAAATAAACAAAAAATATAAAAATATTTTCTTTAAATAAATAAATTATTTTAATTTACAATACTCACTTCTTTTAAAATAATTATTTGCATCCATCACTAGGAATAAATAATGTTATCTTAAAGTTACACTTTTATAAAATTAATCTATTGATATTTTGAAAATAGTATTCAGTAAAAAATAATATTCAATATGATAGTTATGATTATATTAAAAATGAAAATAATAATTATTTTAAATAAATTTTATTTATTAAAATCATTTGAATGTGAAGGAGCATATTAATGTAATAAGAAAACATACATTTTAATTCATAACAAAATTAATCATTTTAATTTGAATATAAATATTCAATAAATAAAACATACTTTTTTAACTCTTAACTAGTCCTGAGTCATTTGTTAGCATTTCCCAAAAGAATATACTAGTTTTATATATATCAAACTGATATTGAAAAAGTTTATGTATATTGTAGAGTTACACCATAATAACTGGTAAATTAGTCAGATAACTCAATGGTAATTAAACTTGTCAATAATTTATTACTATAAACTCAAGTAAAAAATAATAATATTGGGAAAGGTGGAAATTTTGATTTTATTCCCATCAAGGATAGAAAGTGTCTCCTTGTCTCTATTTAATGCAAATTTAAGAC
Source organism: Vicia sativa (assembly GCA_021764765.1). Taxonomy (NCBI): domain Eukaryota; kingdom Viridiplantae; phylum Streptophyta; class Magnoliopsida; order Fabales; family Fabaceae; genus Vicia; species Vicia sativa. The sequence continues at coordinate 248,356,290 of CM038793.1, forward strand.
AAATAAAGCTGTTTTTCTTCTGATGGATTAATTTCTTCTTCAGTTTGTCGAGAGAAACCTGTTTCTGTAAAATCAAATGCCTTATCTGCGCCAGCCTCCTTCAGTTCTTCACCAGAAACCGGTTTATTCCTTCCATATTACTATTACTATTGTTTTGTGGGGAATATGTTTCTCATAAATTGACCGGATATAAGGAAAGACTCAAGACCTATTTATTTTCAAATCGCAAATTTCTTATATCAGAAATAGCAGATTAGCAACCATGTTCAGCAACCATGCATGCTTGTTCAGGAATAGAGTTTTGTAACATCAAATGATATCATGCATTCGTTTTAAGCTAAGATAAACAACAGGGTTTCATTTTAAAATATCATATATATTGATGAGTGTTATATTGACTGATTGACACCCAAATCAAGACATCTTATATAGACACCTTAATTCTTAACATCATTTTGCGTTGACACAAATTTCAATGCAATGCATATAAAACTGGTGTCAAAAACCAATATCAACCTACCATTTCTATATATTAGTATTCAATTGCCACAGTTTAAACAATAAAATAAATGGAAAATCCTATTTAACATCTAAGTTAAAAACCATCACCACTAAATGTCAGAAGAACTTTCTCAACAAAAAATTCACAAATAATAGTGTGCCTTTGAAATATCGCGTTAATTGAATTGACGTATTCATACCAAAATAATTTTTGTGTGAAATAGCCGTATGCATGTAGCGCTAGTGGCCTAATATAGCGAGTGTGTGTCGAGTTGATGTCAAGTGTGTGTGTCGAGTTATATATCAAGTTATGTGTTGAATGTCAAAGAAGTTAGCTTCACACATGACTTCACTTAGGCCTAAATTGTATTTTGGACTTTGTAGTTTGGGTTTTGACTTACGAGCAAGTTAAACTCATTATAAATACAGAGAAAGTAACCTCTATTTTGTATACCCTCACAACTTGTATTAATAGAATTTTACAATTGTAAAGTGAATAAGATTTTCACACAACAGGAGCGGAGAGAAGCTTTCAGAAATCCACAACCTTCTTCAATATTTTTCAAACCCTAATCTTTTCTCATCCTCTTTCTTTTCATTTTCTTATCGGTGTCGATAATAATATTATTCATCAACGCTGATAGAAATTCTCCATAGGTTTTGGTAGAATTCCAACATGTGGTATCAAGAGCTCTGTTGAGCTATTCAAAGGAAGAAAATCACGATGACAATGAATAATCCAAACGAGCATTTTCCAAAGAAGTCTTGAAATTCGGAAGTTGATAACTATGAGAATTGGTCAGTCATGATGGTTGTGTTATGTTGTCAAGATCTTTGGGATCAATTCAGAAGAGTTAGAACCGCTAAAGAAAACGCACAAGGCTGAGATGAGGTTGCACGCTAAGAATTGAAGAATAATAATTATAAAGCTCTTTATAATTCATCAATGCTCAGGTTCAAATAACTTCAAAAGGAGTGATGTAATTTGGGAAAGATGCTTGAGAAATTTCGGAAAAGTCTTTTTTGAGGTGCTCAAACGTGAAAGAGGTGAGATTACAAACTCACAAAAGAACTAATTAATTTCTTCAAATGGAAGTTAGGTTTGTTTTGTTGGCTTCAATTTGTTAAACAACTAGTTCAACAAGATGTGGATAAGATGTCGTGACATGTTAATACTACATCGTAGCCAAGATTTGTTTTACAACTATGAAGATTTGTTTGTAACGAAAAACTCTATAGATTTGATTCTTGTTTCGTGGACCAAGTCATGATTTGAAGATTTAATTCTCTCAAAAGAGTTTTTTCAAAATGAAAGATCTAATCAATAGACTTCTTTCTCAAGATTGAATGATGTGACATTTACGGAAAAATTAGATTTCCACCGCATTTGATTCGATTTTCATATTGTTTTGACCAAATTTAATATCCTAGTCAAAGTGCTTTTCCTGACTATAAAAAGAAAGACTTCTAAACCTAAGAGAAAATAGAAGACGCAAGTGTGAGATTATCCATTAGGGTTTAGTTTTCTTTGTTTTTTAGCCAATCTTGTATCCCTTTATGCTCGAGTCGACTAAGTTTTGAGTCGTAATTGTGAATCATTCATAGCATTTAAGCAAGAGTGTATTATGTTTAATTGAAAGTGTGTCTTATGTTTATCATTGTTGTTATTATCACTAGTGTGTGATTGAAGGAAGTGAGGTGTCTCATATCTAGGAGTGTCTTAGATAAAAATTACATGGGTATTGATTAGTGCAAAATTTGTAAAATTAGAGGTTGTTTAGAAATTGCACTAATACCGCTAAAAGATTTCCTTTCCGACTGGATGCCCCCAAATATAGGTGATGTTGCACTAAATCAAGTTAATAATTGACTTGTGTTAATTACTTTATGCATAGTAATTTAATTATTTATTGTTCTATCTCGTTGTTATGATGTCTTTAACATCACAAGTATGCTATTGTGTTTTGACATCCCGGTATTGTGACATTGTATCCGACATCCTGCCTTGTTGTGCTAGAATTTCAATTAGCATTAGAGCAGCCCCCTATTAAGATATTTTCTAGCATTATGGAAAAGGAAGGAGGAAATACTAACAAAACCACCCATTCTAGATAGTACCAATTATGATTACTATAAGGCATGCATGGTGGCTTTTCATGATTAATTGCATAAAAACTTTTAGGGGTGCAACGATCTGTGAGGAATAATCAAAGGAAAGTCACAAAGATCACCTTCGAGGAGGAGGAGATTCACACGTTTCACACGCATCGCGGCGAAAGTTACAACTTCAGCTTGATCTGGGCTTAGCTGGGAAACTTGGGTCAATAATTATGTTATAAACGTAATCACAAACAAACCATCAAAAAGATCATACTGTGGAAGATCGAATTGTCGAGCTAAAGATAACTTAAAAAAAACACAAGAATAACCATGTTGGAAATTCATTGAGTTTTTCCCTTCGAGATTTAAACATTTTTTAAGAAAATGCTAACACTCCTTTTAATCTTGTTCATAAGTAAAAGGAAAATGATATTGTAATTTTTTAAAAAATGATTAGCATTAAGTTTTTTGTTTCAAAATTATTATAAAAATAAATGAAATTTTGCAAAAGAAACATAGAAATACGAAATCAATTAGCAAATATTCAAAATTTTATTAATAGGATGTAGTTTGCAAATGGCGAATCCATAGATGATTATTAAGTTTGGAAAATGGTAAAAAATAAGAAAAGGATACATTGAAATACAATGTCCACTATTCTTTCTAACAACTTTGAACTGTAGTATTAACTCTGAGAATGATTGAACTAAGAGTCCCTTACCAATGAGTGTTGTTTTCGAATGACCATGCCTCAGCGATATAGTTACTTCCCATAATCCTCAAATTTTTCTATATTTCCTTTAGGGTTTTCAATCTACCGGATTAATTATTTATGTTTATGTCTCAAATTTTTCCATGGACCTCCCTTTTAGTTTTCGCTCACCGAAGCTCACTTTGCCTAAGTCTCCTTTTCTTTTCAACTTGTAGAGATGCTCTTTCTTTGTTTAGGAGAAGTATTTCTTGAATGAGTGTTCACTGAATGATGGATCTCCTCGTCGTCCATAGTTGTAAGAGTCACAACACCGCCTAAGAATATTATCTTGACAACATACGGGCCTTCGAATTTGAGCACACTTCCACATGAATACTTATAGGATGCAAGATCCTTTTGAGCACTAGGTCACCTTTGTATGAATTCACGAGAACTAGATTTCTTACCAAATGCATGTGGTCATTCTTTATGATATAACCGCCATGACACAATGTCGCTATTTTTTCTACTCTTCAACTCAACCGATATGTTTTGGCACCATATTGCCTTTTTAACCTTGTTCCATAACAACCTGCAATCAAGGGATCTCAACCTCTACGAGGAGCACCGCTTAATGATATACACTAGAGAGAAAGGGTTACTCGCAATGCATACTAATTTTTTGTATCCATGCAAAGAAAAGGAGAATCTCATACCAATTCTTGTAAGTTACAACCATATTTTATAGGATATTTTTAATATGCTTATTATCAACTTCAAAATTTCCGCTCATTCTCCTAAACGTAAGGGAGAAGTGATATTCACTTTACATAGCTCATCCATCATCTTATTATTCAAATTTGAGTCATTATGAACAATCTTACTGGATACCATATTGGAAATGATCTCGATTCTTGATAAACTTGACCATAATATTTGGTCACGTTAATATAAGATGTTGCTTCAACACTGGTGAAGTAACTGGCTACCACTAATAAAAACAATGTACATTTGAAAATTGGGATCAACCATAAATAATGTCAATTCCACATAGAAAGCGCCATGAGATAATACATTGAGTAAAGTGTTAGAGGTACATGAATCTTATCGCATAAATTTGACATTTATGGCACCTCTTCACAAATTGATAACAAACGAATTTCGTTGTCGTAATACAAACACGCTCCGTATCTTTTACCCATGTAATATCATTAGCATGAACATTACAGATCCTTCATGAAATTATTGCATTAACAGATCCGCTTCGTGTATATCCACACATATGAGCAAGACCATGTCAAAATTTCTCTTATATAATACATTTTATGGATGAAATTGCCACTAATCTCTCAATTTATTCTTATCTTTGTTGGATGCCCAATGGGTACACTTAATTTTGGAGGAAATATTTGATATCATAATACCAAGGCTTTCTATCCATTGTTTTTTTTATTGCAAACACATTAACAGTTCTACCCAGATTAACATAATCTTGATTCGGTGTACCCTATTATGGAACTCACCTTATACGAGTGATAAAGTATCTAGAACATATTCCATCTAATTTCGCTCACAAAGTATATAATGAAACTCAACTTTGTTGTATAAGGAAATAACCTCCTAGTATATTCTTTTGTAAGGAATCAAACCGAGATGAAGATTATCCCATTCACCTTGATCTAATCAATCACTGTAGTCAATCTCCATACACATCAAGGATCTAATCCTCAGATCAATAACTTTTCAAGGATCATGATACATGCCTCATATTCTTCCATGTTGTTTGTAATCAAAACACAACCTCATAGCTAAGGAATATGTGATCCATGAGGAGTAATAATAATTTCAATTACATTACCATCAACATTGATAGCTTCATTAAATATTAAAGTCCATTGGTATCATGGCTCGTCCTTCTTCGATAATAGCCATCATAATCTTTAACTTTAAGGTACATAATCAAGTAGTGTTTTAAGTTGGCATCAATTTGGTAAAACTAGGCTATAAAGTAATGTCTTGATAAATGTCATGACATTTAGAGATCAAGATAAATCCTACTTGCTAAGGATGTTAAAGAATGTCAGAATCGAAGTTTAAAGTTCACGGAAATTTACAGAATACCGATGTCATAACAGATGTTATGATATTCTGCGTGACATTCTCGTCAGAACTGCTTTTCCGAGACTTTTCGTGAAGTTTGTCAGGCTGCTAAATATTGTTTTTTCTCACATTAGAATGCATGCTCACGTGGCTGTTAAAGTTAATCTTAATTGACCTAAATCGTTGTTGAAAAGACCATGTTTTTGGATTAAATTGGTTAACCCTAGCCTATCTTTACGGAAGCCCAAACCAAATTTCGTGGATCGCTTCTATAAAAGGAATTCAACCCTTATAATCGCTGTCACACTTTTGTAATCAAGGAGAGTTAACAGCTGTATGTGTAATTTAGATTCCTTGAGCCAAGCAATTATCAATTGATAAGTGTATCGACTAGGATTTATTTGTAAGGGTAGTTTATCACCAAAGTCAGGAAGCACGAGTGTTTGTCTCTTTGATTGAAAGTTTTGAAGCGAGATCAAGATAGTTTATTGAAGTGTGTCTTCACAATTCAATTATTCAATTGTGCTGATATCACCGGATCGAGGGGATGAGTAGGAACCGCATCTAAGTAGACTTAGTCAAGTCGCATCGGGTAGGTTTTAAGCATGAGATAAACTGCTGGTTTATTCCCGAATCAATTCTACTAATAGTGAATTTCTCCCGGCTTGGTAGCCCCTGCACGTAGGTGTAGTTGACCCGAACTGTAAACAACTTATCGTGGCCCTTACGCCGCTACATTTATCAGGTGAATCACACAGTAGTGTCAACAAGGTGTCATAATATTCTCTCAGGATATCACATATCCCGCCGCCGTGAATTTCAATTGCACTCGAAAGGTGCACCTCTTATTTCTAGGTGAGATCTAGGATAATAGTTTCTCATGAATGGATAAGGAGGAGGATTTGTGTACCACTTATTCGGACGGGTCTAATTATGATTACCGGAAGCCAATGATGGTTGCCTTCTTAAGATCGGGATATTAAAGCTTGGAGAGTCACGACAGTGTTGGAAGCATCCCACCAAGCTTCAAAAGATGGGACTACTGTCTTGAAACCCCGAGGAGGAATTCTGAAAGAGGAAGAGGAGCTAGCTCTGGAACTCTAAAGCATTGAATTCTATTCAATGGTATTGATGTAAACATCTTTGATGGTCCATCAATGTGACGCCAAGGATGTTCGGGACACTCTAAACTACGCATGAGGGACATCAAGGTAAAGATGTCAAGACTTCAGATGCTCACTACCAAATTTGAGAATTCAAGATGAAAGAAGACGAGACTATTCATGAGTTTCACATGAATATTTGGAGATTGCTAACGCCTTGGAGCACTCTGAAAAGATGTCAAGAAAGTGAGAAATTCTTTATCCTTGCCCAAAAGGTTTGCAATGAAAGTAATCGCACAGAGGAGGCTCAGACATCAAGACCTCAAGGTCAAGAACTATAGATCTCTTATGACTTTGAGATGGGAATCGCTGAAACTGCTGACAAAAAAGAACAAGAGCATAGCACTTGTATCCAATATCGAGGAAAGATGCAAGGTGGTGCACAATAGAAGATATCCGTTATAGCAGGCCGGCAAGACCTCAACGCTCATCAAGAGGATTGATCCAAAGTCAAGGTCAAATATCACTCATCTCGACATCAGAGATCTTATGACTCTACAAGATCCAAGTCGTAAGAAAAGGAAGTCAAGGCAAAGGAATCCAATGTCACGGATGTGAAGGATTGGACATATTAGAGTCGAATGTCCCACCTTTCTAAAGAAACAAAAGAAAGGAATGGCCGTGACTGGTCTCATGGTGAATCATAGCACTGAAGAGGAATTTGCCAAACTGTCAATGACCTTCCAAATTGGCAACTCGATAATGACTCTAGTGATGAGGAAGGACTTTGAAGAACTCATTGACACTCAGGCATGAAGTCGTATCGAAGCGGTGAAGAAGGCCAAGAAATGAAAAGAGAAAGTCGATCGAGAAGTCGAGGCGTAAATGTGAAGTCGAATCGAGAAGAAGGAAAATACAATCACTATAAGTCATCTCAACAAAGGAGATTATATATTCCAAGCTCGATCATATGACTAAGTCTCACAAGATGAATTACATCGAACCGGATAAGTTGGAAGAAATCACCGACAAATGTCGAAATAAGCATGGTCTAGATACGTATTGAAAAGGAACTCATAGTGACAAGAAAAAGAAGAAAATGGGAAACCAAGATCAATGCATGTCACAACATAAACAGAAATGTTGCCGGCTCAGATACGTGGCTGCAAAGAAACTTACGGATAACAGAAGAAGAATGCACTGATAAGCCAATGTCAAAGCAGTATGTCACAACATCGGGTCAACATCGTGATTCAGAAACATGAATAAGAAGTTTCAAAGACGGAGATGTCACCATCAGGAAGGTTTTAACATAAACCCTTCTGCTACAAGCATGGATACCCCAATCTGACTCCCTATGTTAAGCCCAAAACATCAAGGTACCCTACACTCAAAAGTGGAAGAAGAAGACCGCAGTGATTGATAGCTCACACTTTTAGAGTGTCACCAAGGAAGATCGTACTTTGACAAAGGTGTTCCAAGCATACGATCGAATAAAACCACCCAATAATGTCAAACCTCATTCTACCAAATTTCATATTTTGAGACGGTTAAAAGAGAAATCAAAGGTGTTGGAAACTTGACCGCTTCCGAGTTCCAAATCTAAATGGAGGTTGTCATAAAGGCTCGATCGCTAACCTCATAAGCATAAGTCACGGTGCGATGGGATTCAAATTCAACTTCACTAGGTCCTGTCTTGTAATCACGATAAACAAGTGTAGTAGCGCAGAGGAATCGCATCAAAAGGACAACTGCTATACGTGGGAATCGAGAACACCAACCTCTCTTCCGTGGTGCTCTCTGTGACAAAGATGAAAAGGAGGTGTTGTAGCATCAAAAACTCGACATCCAAGATCTCGCAGGAATGAAAAGATCATCTCATGAAGGCCGCCGAGGGATACCAAGACTCTATATTGATGAAGGAAGGTACGTATGGTGGTCAGTCGGAAAGCAAACCGTAATGTCACACCCAATGTCTGACATCCACCACTTAAAGTGCTTGAGCCGGGCCGCATATGGACTCACGGGCCTATGCAGTTGAAAGCCTTGTGGAAAAGATATGCCTATGTTTCTGGATGACTTCTCCAGATTTACTCCGGATAAACTTCATCAAATAAAACTGATGTGTTTGATGTCTTTAAAGAAGTTATGCAAAAGACTTCAAAGAGAGAAGGAAATATATTGTCGTAATAAGAAGTGATCATGGAAAGGAATTCGAGAACAAAGTTTGATGAATTGCTCCTCGTAGGGATCAATCATGAGTTTTCTTCCTATAACACCTCAACAAAACGGGGTCAGGAAAGAAAGAATAGATCTATAACAGAATCGCCAGAGCAATGATTTATGCTAAGAAACTTCCTATTCATTTTGGGTCAGCTATGAATACAAATCGCTATGTTCACAACAGGTCACCTTAAGAAAGGAAACTTCTCCACCCTATATGAACTATGGAAGGAATAAAACCAATCCATGGAAATATTTCCATGTGTTCAGAAGAAAATTATATTCGACAGATCGTACAGTGCGAGAAAGAGTGATGGACCTGATACCAGCAAGACATGATGATTATCATCGTGAACACAATGTCCCATACGATGTCGATACATGCTCAGACATCACCGGCATCACCGAGCACAAGAAGACCTACCCTACTCCACTCCAAAATCGAACCAGAGGAAGCAAACAAAGATCCTTCCATCGTAATTCGTAAAGATCATCCAAAGGATCTCATCATGGAGATCCAACCAAAGGTGTTGTTACAAGGTCCAGAGAAACTGCCTCAAACTCTTGCTCCAGGTCAAAGATAGATCCAAAAATGTCAAAGAAGCTCTAAGTGATGAATTTCGACTGGAGCAATGCAAGATGAACCGAATCGCCAACAACATGAAGTATGGGAATTAGTTCCTAGACCGGAACAAACATCATTGGTACAAAGTGGATCTACAAGAACAAGTCCGATGCGTATGGATCGTCACCGTGAATAAAGCAAGACTTGTTGCTCAGTGGTTACACCTGTGTCAGGGATGACTTTGATGATACCTCGTGTCCCCAAAAATTCCTCCGATTTATCCCATCATTTCCAAAATGTGTTAGTCAGAATGACTTCGTGAGGAATTTCATCAGAATTTTCCATGGAAAAATTTTAACCGGTCTGCTTTATGCTCAAGATGGTTCCGAATCGATTTCTGAAGTTTTTCTCACAAGAGGTTATTTTAGAAATTGAATTCAAAATAATTAATTATTTATTTAATTTTAGAAGGAATTCTTTTTATTCGAATTATTTGAATTGTGAATGAAGATATCATTTGTTGGTGTTTGAATTTTCCAATAGATTACAAGGCTTGTTGGATATTTAAACAAGAGTACATAAAGGTGGAATTTCAAGTTACAATGTGAAAAGGAGAAATTTTTATTTTGGAATTGGATAATTTCAATTCGGAGAGTTATAAAAATACAAAAAAGAAGAATTCATCATTGGAAGTCAAATTACAATTGTGGATTACAAAAAGTAAGTGTCATGATTCAACAAGATTCAAGAGGTACAAAGGAAAAACTCGAGCATTTTTCGAGTTACTACAATGTTACGACAATTTATGAGTTATACAGATCGTGACACTTCTAAGCGTTAACAAATTTATTAAAATTACAAATAATTCAAGATTGTTACAAGTAATTTTACAAGTTCAACGTCAACTTTACAAAACGAAGATATAATCAGATTGATTCTAAACTACATAAGAAATTGATTCGCTACAAGAATCTCAAGTTTCTCCAAGCTGCTTCACCCTTCATCAGCGTTGACAACCATCCGAGTCCTCTAAGCTTTGCTCGTTGTTGCCCGCCCACCTTCCTCAAATGCCTCATCATCAATGAAGTTCACACATGAAAATAAATAAAAGAATGGTTAGTAAAGTAATTAAATCTAAGTACGCAAGTTTTTGTACGAACTCTTAGAATCTCATCATTGTGGTCGAGTTCGAGGAATCAGTTTATAATCATTCACCTCATGCAAAATATAAATTTTGAATCATTGGCTATTACCTCCACCGCAAATCACAAACAATCAGCCTCGTTCACAGAGGAAATGAGAAAGGGCAAAGAGACAAACAACAGCAACATGTTATAAGTAAGAGACAAAAGAGATAAAAGATGTCATGTATCAACAACACCATGTGTTACAGACAATGTTAAAACCGAAGCGACAAGAAAGGACAAGATGTTTCACCATGAAGCCAATACCAATCAGGCAAAAGTAAAAAGTGAGCATCTGTTTAAGTAAAAGAGGACACTGTATTGTTCGTAAAAAGAGATTCACACCATATCTCTCAAGAGGAAAAGATTAAAAAAAGTATCTGCTCTGCTCAAGGACAAAAAGCATAATATCTGCTCAATATATATCGCCCCAAACCATTGACAAAGAGAGAGCATGGTATCTATCCAAAAACAAACCAAAACTGAAAAAACATAGAATCGCCAAGAAACCAAATACAAAAATACTCAAACCCTAACGATATCATCATTTCCCAAAACCTGACCCTTCCGTAGGATTGAAAGAAGAGGCAAAAGAGTCGTCTCCACCATTCGACTCTCGGGAGCCGCTCATTGCCATCGTCACGAACAACCTGTCACTTAGGTTCCAAACCCCTTCAATCCCATCCAAACCATCTCAAAAGGCATAGTTAGGATACGAAGACGAAAAGAATGACACAGGCCTATTCGGAGCCAGATTCCGCGAGGATCTTTTATGCCCGACCGTCATTTTGCCTTTCCATGAGGAGCAAGGGAACTGGACGGTGAGGGTCGAGACAAAGGTAACAAATGGACTGGAATCTGGAATCGAGAACACAGATCGAAACCCACGCCAAGAAACCGGAATGGTCGAAACCCATGCACTACACATGCAACAAGAGGATAACTCGTGGTAGATACAAACTCAACCTCGCTTTGTCTTTTTCGCTTTATTTCCATCCCATTTATATAGTATAATAATAAACTTTTTTTTTATTTGGTTTAAGAATAGTTTAGTTAAAGTTTTTTAATTAGTTTAAGATTAAATAAGTTTTTATTATTGATTTGGTTTAGGAATAGTTTAGTTAATAAGTTTTTAATTAGTTTAGAATTAATTAAAATAAAATAAGTTTTCTATTTGGTTTAGGATTAGATTTGAAATGAATAAGTTTTTAATTGGTTTAGAGTAGATTAGCATAATCTAACCTTATTATTAATGACAACTATTATTATTATCAACTCATAGTTATCAACTACTATTATTATAAACCGTTATTATTTTCTTCTTAAGCAATAGATTTTTTTTAGCATAATAAATGTGCATAATAATAGTAGTATAGTTAGACATTTTCATTATTATTAGAAATTTCTAGCATTTTCTTTTCTATTTTATTCTATCAAATTTTGTACCTCATTCCCATTTGTTGTAATAGTTAGTAAACAATTTTTATTGCTTTAATATTTAATTATTAGTCACAAAGCATAAACTAAAACATTTTCAAACTAATACTGTATGTAGCCATTTTTTTAAACCCCGGGACAAAGCTTTGAAGGCCCCAACGGCCACAATTTTTTTTTACACACGCCATTTTGGGCTTACAATGAAACTTTAATTAATTAGTTAAACATTATTTAATTATTTAATTAGGTTAAAATTAATTAGATAATTTAATTTTATTAAACCAATTACTGATTAAGTTCCGCTTAATTAGTCGATTGAATTTATTTGCATGCACCTACACAATAGATTGTTCAAGCCACCTTGTATGGGCTTTAATTTATTTACTTGCTTTATTTAATGCTTGTATACTATTGTGTGTTCTTTTCCATTACCGCACCTTAGGACCATATATTCAATTAACCTCTAACTAGCATCTCAAAAACACTTTCATACAAATTCTCAAACCTCGATCCAACGTCGAGTGCATTTTCAAATTTTTCATATTAAAGTATGTTTTTAGTCGTTAGACGCTAGACTAATTATAAAAAACTTGTCCCCCAAACAAACTTTAGTCTTAAGTCGCGACGCTAGACCGTGGCTTAAAGATCTTAAATAACGTGAACTCGCTTCACTTCACTTTTTTAAGAAAACATGATAGAGACTGGGGCGATCTTCGCTCCTGCTCTAGTATTGAATCGGAAACGCTAGCCTCTGTTCGTACTTTTTCATCCACAAAACAATTCTAACCTATTCAAATTCTTTATCGCCATATGCGATTGTAAAAACTTTTCTAAGAGGGTGTATTAGTCGTTTCAATACGAACGAGACTTAAGCTTTTCAAACAAACAAAACAAGTCCTAGTTCAAAGTATTTGAAATGTCTAAATACACGATTTTTCTTATAAAATCAAAACAACAAACTTAAAACCTTTTAAGAGGAACTACAGAGTTTTGACTTTCCCATTGCACAAGGAATATGTAGGCACACGGTTCAAACTGGTACAAACTCAAAATAATAATAATAAACATTTCTTTTTCTTTTGGTATTCATAACTTAGCAATAGACACACACACACGCCAGAATTAAATGGGTCCCATCGAACGATGGATGGCAGTGATACTTTCCTCACATAACCGACCCCGATCACTTTTGGTCACGTAGACCGCCTTATCCGCTTGTTCGGGTTTTATCTATATTTTCCCGCTCAGAACAAATAAAATTAGGTGGCGATTTCTACTAGTTTTCGAATTAAAAGATTTTGAAATCGAGTTGTTTCAAATATGACGGGGAATTGTTTTAAAAGTTAACCTAATTTAATTCTTCGTCAGGTGTTTATTTATTGCTTGATGTTTATTATTATTTATACTATCCCCGTGATATATTCCGATATTCATGCTTGGTTATGATTCGAGATAAGCCCAATACCGTGCTTCTAGAAACGTAAGTTTTGGCTGAGTAGCTTAGGTCCATTGACATCCGTGTTCCTCGATCGACGCAAGACCACAGAGTTGGTCTTTTAAGTTATTGCACGACAATAGTGCGGGATGATAACTTGGACAAAGGCCTATAACTCTAAGTATTGGGATGTCCAAATGTCACTCAAAAGATTTTGAGTATCCCTTTAAGAGCCGCCTCGAGTATACTGAAGTATTATCCCCACATAGTCCGATCGCTGGCAAGATAATACTAAAAGGATCGAGACTCGGTAAGCATTTAGTACAAAAACATTAGAACCAACCTTGTTTTGGGAATTGTGGGTGACGCCGAACCATGTCCCAACCGTCCTTTAAACCCTTGTACTATTCACGATACGTGATTTTGCGATAACATCAAATGTATCGCATCACGCTGCATTCTTACATGCACTACCATCATGTTGCATTCTTACATGCATTACCATTACATATCGCTTTGCATTCTTTAATGCATTGCGTGAATTCCATCTTCATCGAAAAAGCTCATTTCATTTCTTCCGTCCGTAAATATCAACCTGCCTACTCGACGCACGCTCAAAACTCCAAAGATGTCTCGTGAGACTATAGACGAGCTTCAGCTGGTCAAGAACCATTGAAGGCGGTTACACCAAGAGTCGATGAACTGGGTCATGGATCTCGTAAGTCAGTTGAAGAGAGAATGCAACACCGCACCAATCTCCGCAAAGTTTGGTCATGCCCCCATCATCCGATGTCTCCACCGGTCAAGGACATCCACTGTGGCGAACCTCCAAGACGAATTCCTCCCATCGAGTACCATCCTCGACTCATCACCTTCGAGATTCTCGACAACAAAGAATTGCTTTCTCCCGATCAAGAAGAAGGATCCAAATCAGCAGATAATCCGCATTATCGCCGATATGCCACAAGATATTCACCATCCCGATGTCGTATTCTCAACTATTGCCTTACTTGATTCGAGTGGGTGTTGTGATACCAAGGAGTCAAGCTGCACTGTGAGCTTCTAAAGCTTGGTTCAAGGAGAAAGCTAAATGTGCTTTTCATGCTAACTCTGACACGAAACCTAGAATTGTTCGCCTTCAAATGCATACCAAGAGCTAATTGATGATAAGATTCTCGCTTCAAACAGTAATGGTCTTAGTGACATTTTGTGGCGAGGTCTAATCACAGTAATTTTGAGGAACTTCCAAAACTCATGGGACAATCACGCTTGCCGGAGTTGAGACTTGAAGAGTAGTGATGGTAGTACTGTGATGTTCACTTCGTAAAGGTGGTAATCTTCAAAGAAAGATATCTCAAGTTCTAACAAAGGGAAGCTCGGTTGCAACACCAACTCATTATCCTCCATTACCATCTTTCAAATCTGCATCAACAACTTTTATCCGATCTTCCTCAATTTCGTAGTCGAATCCTCAAAATCAAACTGCGGCCTCTAATAATTTGGAAAGAAGGAGGCTCCTTCGATCCAATTCCAAAGGACCTACATACAACCGCCATATCCGGGTTCAAAGTTCATTTGTTCCTAAGTTTCTTAACCCACCAAATTTATTCCCACTGGTTATGATCATAACGCTAATGGATACCATGATGGAACAAAGAGGGCCACTCACCGTAGGATTGCAACGCTTACAAAGCCAAAGTTCAGCTGATCGACCGTAAGTACTGACTCTTCAAGGAGGAAACTGCTTAGGAAATGGGAACCTGTATTCAAGTGAACGCCGCCTACTAATTTCATCCGAATCATCAGTCAAGGCGGAGCCCGTGCCTCCTCAACAATGACAATCTTTGATATCTTTACCGCATTTTCATGTGTATTGTTTAACTGTTTAAACTTTGTTCGTACGTAGAAACTTGTTTGTTTTATCTTAATGCAATGAATATGTTTGTCTTTAATAATCCATTCGTTGTCACTCAATCCATTTGTTATCACTTTAATTGATTTCAATGAAAGCATTTTTGATACTCAACTACTAACCGCCTAGGCAAAGATCGAGGAGGACGACGATAATTGAAAACGTGTCTCTAATCATGTGATTTTGAGTAACCTCGCTAATGATGTATTGCCTTGTTTCAAATTCCCAAACACCGAGTTATAAGGGAGATAAACCATCGTTAACCCTTTTGAGCCTGAAGTAGTGAGTTTCTTCGCTCGTAAAAACCTCATCATTTTTACCTGTATGGTAGTGGTTCGCTATTCGATCGAGCTCATAACTCATCAAGAGAGTGTGCATTTAAGGATACAACAATGGCTATCCTTCAAAAGGTCGAGAAAGGTCAAACCACAGTAGTCAACTCCATCTATCAATAATATGCATCAAAGGAGAATGATACCACGTGGGTATCTCTCGACATCGAAGGTTAACAGATGACGACACAAGCAACTGCTACTCCTTCATCTACCAAAGACTCCGATATCACCATCACTTTAACAAATCAAAGATGATGATAGATCCATGACTTGTTCAAAAAGGAGTATGAAAGAGACAAAAGCCCGCTAAGCCTGGAACTTAGTAATAAGTCGCTTAGGCAAAAGTCGTGCAAAAGTCGTGAAAGAAAAAGAAAAGAAAATCTTGAAATGCATTTTCAAAGAAAAATTTTCAACAAAGAACAAGTTGTGTGGTCAAATACCAAAAGACAAGGCGGGTGTCTCATATGTCCAAAACCTCAGATTGGTTCCTCAACCATCATAACGCCTCTCGAGAAATGAGTGTCAGACGTGATAGTTGAACTTAGGATCAAGAACATCATGGAGGATGGGCGGCACCAAATATTTTGAGCCTAAAATCCTTTTTTCTAAAAACCGTGAACCAAGCCAATGCTACAACCTCAAAAGTCCTAATGAAGCATGGGTTAATCTCAAAACATATAATGAAGAGATCGTGGTTTACCGACCCTACAAAGGTGTGCTGGCACCGTGGTTGGTATCATATGCCTGCTTATCTTCAAAAGAAAATTTTCAGTTGTTGCACTCCAAAAGTGTTTCACCTCAAAAAAAAAAAAATCATAATGTTTTTCATACAAAACTTCAAGACGACAAATGTTGCATTATAATTGTCATAATAAATATTCTTCTACATGTAAACATTTGTTCATATTGAAGAAGTTCTCATAATGAACACTGAAGAGTTTAACTTTGTCCAAAGAAGGAAATCTGATTATTCTCATTACAGTTAGCAGCTATTTGCAGTGCGGCGACATCTGTGGACCTTCGAGCATATCATGTGTTGTCTTTCAAGAATTGGGGCAACCAAATCAAATTCTCCTCACCCCTCGCCAATCCCGGCAAATCCTTAAAAGAGCAATTAGCGCTGATTTAGTCCTTCCCAAAAGAGTGCTAGTCTCGGGACAACTGTCATTCCATGTTTCAACAACTTGGTAATCACCTCGAGATACAGTCTCTCTCTACTGCTTATATCAAGGATATCAACTATTAATCGCTCGGTTCCAATCAATCGAGATAATTACTGACAGTGGAAGCCTTCAAAAGCTCTCGCTCCATCAAATTAGTTCATTGTTGATCCAAGCAGCCATTCTGCGATGTTGAAGCTCTCTTTAATTGAGCAAGTGTTCGCTCAAGAATCAATCACCAAGCAATTACTCCGAGACGTAGGAGTCTCTAAAGCTCGCCCCGGGAAGGTCCGCCTGATGCTCACATACAGCCCCTTATTCATGCGCTAATCTGAGGAAACAACTTAAGACGAAAAGTTCTTCCAAGATTCATTCTAAAGCAAGCTTTGCTGGAAAAGATTCATCCACAACTATTTCGAGACGTTGGAGCCCTCCAATGTTCATCCGGGGCAAGCTCACCATTTATGTAAGTTCCGCCACCTAAGATTTGATAAATCTAAGGAGGTTATTTTGAGACGCTAAATACCTCCAAGACTCCTATCGAGGCACGATATTCCCATATCGTGATATCCAGTTCCTTAAAACACCATGACTCAGAAAGTTATTGCGTAAATACAGATGTCGGGCACCTTTCTGGAAAGATTTTTTAAGGTCTACTGCATCGGGCATACAGATTCCTCAAGAAATCTAACACCGCAGCATTCTACGCACGGGCACGTAATGAATCATTATCCGATCAATTCAGAGTTTGCTATTCTTTCTACAAGAATTAGCATTGGCAAAACTTTCCAACAACAACTTAATATTCTTGCTTGGTCAATCATCTTATCAGTGCTATGTTCTTCTTCCTCCCAACCAACCTATGCCTGAATTCATGATAGCCGCATTAACCAAGATATTCATGCATTCATTCAGCATTCATATCATATACTATATAGCACATTCATTCATAAACCTCACCAAGACTGGATGTTTCCAAGATCGCTAGTGATTTTCAAATAGAATCATAAGACTATTTTGAATGACAAATTTAGTTCTTCGATCACAAGTTGAGGATCCACCATAATCTTCATACAACGATGACGATTCTCAAATCAATCTATTCCAGAGTGATTTTCCCAAGCGAACTCTTGTATCATAGAACTTCTTTATGAGCTTTTAAAAGCACCCTATTAGCAGGAGATTTTTCTCGATAACAATCTAGCTTTTCTCCCCAGGCGTGGAGAATGCTCGTGTGAAAGACAATCGACATAGTGTCAATTCTCCAATGAAGTCTCTTCCCGTAGAATCGATCGATCATCCCTGAACTCTTATGACAACAAGATTGTTCAATTGATTCCTGCTGACGCCTCCTCTCTCAACAAGATCAAGAAATCATATACCATTTGTATTAAAAACATATCATGCATATCATGCTCATGCATTAGCTTTTATTGTTTTGCAGGTGTTTTTCAACTAAAACAGAATATCCTCGTAAGGATCAAATTGAAGGATTAATTGTGCGACAAATTATCCTTATCCTACAAAGACAAGTTATATACTTGTATGGATCTCAACAACTCGATGTTTCTCCAATCGAGATTTATTCCCAAATAAACGGTTGTCTCTTTCAGACAGACTCTAATGTCAAGAAATTATTCAACTGGATCCTCAAAGAATTCTCCACACGGTTTTCTTACTTGAGTTTCCCCACAAGCTTAATTTACTCCCCAAGTGAGTCTCCTTCAAAGGATTACTACAATATCATTCTTGGTGTTTTCGAGATTTCTTCTTCGACAAGAATCTTCCAACAATTTCTACCGGCAATGAATTCCGTGATTTCGCTCTCTCCGAGCTTCTCTCGTAAAATTACATCAAACTTCCGTGTGTTTATTTCAAGAAGTCATCAACTACTCAACAATAAATATCCACCCTAAGGATGTTTATTCAAATCTCAAGATATTTCTCCAACTCGTGCGCTGATCTACATATCCACTTGTCGCAACGCATTGTCCATACAATGTCAAGAAATCAAGCTCATTACCCTAGAAGTTTTTCACCACATGTCAATCTGATTCTTCTATCAACCAAAGCTATCCGCCACAAATCAAGATCTTGTCAACTCGTAAGTTGTTCAACATGTCCGCACATGTTCAAGAAGATCTCTCATCGCAGTAATGCTCTGAGGCAAGATTTACCGACTTTATAAACATTTATATCACGGCAGTCGGATATTATTATGTTTATCCCCGCAGAATTGTATTCGGTGCGCCATCGATCCGCTCATGGTAACCTGTGGTTACACCAAAGACATTCAAAGATGCCATGGCTCCTCATACTGTGACACCAACAATTCGATATTGTTCTAGCCATCTATTCAGAGAACTCTTTGTTAAGTTCTCAATCATGTTATTCAGAGAACTTTGTTAAGTTCTCAATCATGTCAATCGTGGAACCTTAAGTTCCCAAACATGTCATTTCAATTTTGTGTAAGGTTTCAGTATTCCTTAGTCAATCGAGAACTCTTTGTTAAGTTCTCGCCTTGTCAATTTTTCAATTTGTAAGGTTTCCGTGTATTCTTAGTCAATCGTGAGAACTCTTTGTTAAGTTCTCGCCTTGTCAATTTTTCAATTTTGTGTAAGGTTTTGTATTCCTTAGTCAATCGTAGAACTCTTTGTTAAGTTCTTCGCCTTGTCAATTTTTCAATTTTGTGTAAGGTTTCTAGGTATTCCTTATATTCAGAGAACTCTTTGTTAAGTTCTCAATCATGTTATCAGGAACCTTTGTTAAGTTCTCAACCTGTTCATTCGTGAGAACTCTTTGTTAAGTTCTCAATCGTGTCAATTTTTCAATTCTGGCTATTGGTTGTGTATTCTTAGTTTTCGAGAACTCTTTGTTAAGTTCTCAATCATGTCAATCGTGGAACTTTGTTAAGTTCCCAATCATGTCATTTCAATTCGCTTAAGGTCTCCTGTAGTCCTAGTTCGTGAGAACTCTTGTTAAGTTCTCAATCATGTCATTCAGAGAACTC
The DNA here is from genome assembly GCA_021764765.1 of Vicia sativa. Classification (NCBI taxonomy): domain Eukaryota; kingdom Viridiplantae; phylum Streptophyta; class Magnoliopsida; order Fabales; family Fabaceae; genus Vicia; species Vicia sativa. The sequence continues at coordinate 248,376,046 of CM038793.1, forward strand.
TTTGTTAGTTCTCAATCATGTCATTAATCAAGTGTCCTGTGTAGTCCTTAGTTCAAGAGAACTCTTGTTAAGCTCCCGGTCATTTTTCAATTTCGTTTCAGTCTCTGCATTCTTGGTTTATCGAGAACTTTGTTAAGTTCCCAAATATGTCAATTTTTCAATTTATATTGTTTTTTCTTTTCGCTGAGAAGTTCGCTTTCTCTCTCTTAGCATTTTCGCTAAATTTTGTTGTCAAAGTCCTCATACATACCTGCTATCCCCTGTTGTTAAAATCTCCTAACTGTGTTAAAGCATCTCGATGCTTAGCAAGTTTTCTTCTGCCGCTTTTTTCTTGGCTCTGTAGTCAAGATTTGTTATCCTGTTGTATTGGTTTCAAGGCCGCTAAATTTTTCGGGTTCTTTCTAGTATTCAATCCTCTTCCACCTTGAACGCTCGAAGCCGCCAATCTTTCTCACTTACGTCTAAGATGATTGAATAGGGCAACTGTCAGACCCCAAAAATTCCTCCCGATTTATCCCATCATTTCCAAAATGTGTTAGCTTGTAATGACTTTAGGAATTTCACCAGAATTTTCCATGGAAAAAAATTTTAACCGGCTCGTTTATGCTCAAGATGGTTCTAACCATTTCAGTTTTTCTCACAAGTAAGAGGTTATTTTAGAAATTGAATTCAAAAAATAATTAATTATTTGAGAATTTAATTTTAGAAGGAATTTTTTTATTCAATTATTTGAATCTCGTGAATGAAGATATCATTTGTTGGTGTTTGAATTTTCCAATAATAGGATTACAAGGGCTTGTTGATATTTAAACAAGAGTTACATAAAGGCTAATTTCGTTACAATGTGAAAAGGAGAAATTTTATTTTGGAATTGGATAATTTCAATTCGAGAGTTATAAAAATACAAAAAAGAAGAATTCATCATTGGAAGTCAAATTACAATTGTGATTACAAAA
>CM038793.1:248977101-249141238 GCA_021764765.1 Vicia sativa
CAAGAAACTCATCAATAGAAAGAATAGGGTCGTTGGTGTTCTCAACATGGGTAGACGTTACAAAGGTGGTCCTAAAGTGGTCAGCCGGATAGAGCTCTCAGAAGGGAGTGTCAAGACTGAGGGGAGTGTCAAGGGTAATGATGAAGGCAGTTAGCGTGAGCCTGAGAAGGACAGAGAAGATCACTATGACCAATACTCTGATGAAGATGACAAGTACAAGCAACTTGAAGACCGTCTGAATGCTGTAGAAAATATGAAGATGTCCGGGTTGAATTTTGATGATCTGAGTCTTATCCCTGGTGTGCTGATTCCTCCCAAGTTCAAAGTTCCAAATTTTGCCAAGTATGATGGCATTTCTTGTCCGAAGCTGCATTTGAAGTCCTATGTTCAGAAGATCAACCCCACACCGATGATGTAAAGTTGTGGATGCATTATTTTCAAGAGAGTTTGTCCGAAACTCAATTGGAATGGTATTATCAGCTAGAGAATGACCGTATCCGTACTTGGAGTGACTTAGCAGATGCTTTCTACGCATGATGAGTACAATGCTGAATTGGCACCCACTCGCATGCAACTACAAAGCATGTCTATGGGTCGTGATGAGAAGTTCAAAGAATATGCTCAGAAATGGAGAGACCTAGCAGGCAGAGTTCAACCACCCTTGTCCCATAGGGAGTTGGTTAATATGTTTATGGGAACACTGACAGACCCATTCTTCAATCATCTGATTAGAAACTCTTCAGCCGAATTCACCGAGCTGATATTAACAGGAAAGCGTATTGAAGCTGGTATCAAGAGCGGAAAGATTCATGTAGAGTCATCATCAAATGCTGCAAAGAGATCTTTTGGTGGTAAGAAAGAAGCCAATGCTGTGTATGGTCAGAAAAGCCGAGCCAGGACCGACCGTACTCAATCTATGAGGGCAGTTGTGATCTCTAATCCTACATCAGCACAACCTCAGCGAGACAACGCGCGTAGCCAGAATGCGCCACGAAGATAGTTTACGAAGATCAACATGCCGTTGTCGCAAGCCTTGCAACACATGTTGAAAGCAGAGCTGATTACTTTGAAGGATCCTCCTCAGAGTGTCAACACTTCCTCTCCGAGATACAATCCTAATGCTAAATGTGCTTACCACTCCAACAGCCCAGGGCACGACACTTACAACTGTTGGGCTCTGAAGAACAAAATTCAAGATATGATTGAAGCTAAGCAGATTGAGTTTGATCCTCCTGTTGAGACTCCGAATGTGATCAACGCGCCTATGCCTAACCATGACAAAAATTCCAATGCTATTGGTGAGAACTCTTATGTTCTATACATAGATGACTTGACCGTTCCTCTGATGACTGTTAAGAAGAATTTGCAGCAAGCAGGTGTCAACCTAGGATGCCCAGAGAATTGTCGTTGGTGCCCATCTGCACCTGACGGTTGTGCTTGGTTGAGAAGACGTGTCTAGTGCATGATGGATAACCGCGAAATACTATTCCTGAAACCACCTGTGGAGAGTCTGTGTGAAGACATGTCTAAGAAACTGAAGATCGAGGATGTGAATGAAGTTGTACCGTCTGCATGGGATACCTTGGGGCAGCCAAGTGGAAAGTTCGATTACATGGTGAAGTATACTGTTCCTGAGAGCTACAAAATTCCTATTGAAGATGTTAAGGCGACCGGATGGGGTGACGATTTCCCAGAAGACTATGCTGATGTTAACACTATAAGGATTTCCTCCACTGATCCCTGCCTAGAGTGGCAACTCTCATCATTACTTCTCCTGCACAGCCCATATTCCTCCGACAAAGCTATCCCTTGGAATTATGGAGCTGATGTTTACTATTATAGCGTCAAACAAGACCCTCTGACTATCAAGGATCATACAGTTGAAGCTACCATTCCTGACATCGACAACATCACTGGATCAAGTAAGGTGACCAAAACCGGAAGAGTATTCTCTCCGGAAATCTCTCCTCCAAAAGACATCATGACCCCTGCATTCCGCTTATTCAACCAGCCCGAGACTAGAGGAAAGAACCAAGGACTCATCCCGCTCAAGTATACCAAGGAAGTTGTCAAGACACCTCCAAATGAGAAATGGAGGAAATTCCGAAGATCATCAAGAAGAGTGACTATAATGTTGTGGAACAGTTGGGACAGACTCCGTCCAAGATCTCCATGCTTGCTCTTCTCTCGTGCTCCGAGGCTCATGCTAATGCCTTGGTGAAGTTTCTGAAGAATGCTCACGTACCGCAAGACACTACTACTAATCAATTCGAAGTTTGTATTGCTAGCCTGGCTACCAACAACGGCCTAGGCTTCTCTCGATGTCGATTTGACTCTCACGAAAGAAACATAACAAAGCCTTGCACATCTCGTTGAATGCAAGGGCATTACATTGTCTCATGTTTTGGTAGATACCGGTTCTGCTCTGAATATCCTACCAAAGACTGCTTTTGATCGACTTGATGTTGAAGGATTGTTTCTAAAACCCAGTGACATTGTTGTCAGAGCTTTTGATGGTTCTAAGCAAATAGTACTTGGAGAGCTATTCTCATAAAGTCGGTTCCCGCACTTTGATTCCACTTTCTTTGTCATGAACATCCGTCCACTTACTCTTGCCTAATCGGACGCCCTTGATACATGGGGCGACGCTACTACCCTACCGCATTAGAAGTCAAGTACCCAAAGTGAAAGGGAAGGTTGTTACAGTATGTGGTGAAGAAGAATATATGGTCAGTCATCTACAATCATTCTGATATCTTGAGATGGAAGGTGAATTCTTCGAGACTCCCTGTCAAGCTTTTGAAACAATCCCCAGAGTCATGCCTGTTGACTCTCCCGTCACTCTTGAAGTTACGCAAGTTCCGCCCAGGATGGCCTCGCTGAAAGATGCTCAAGTTGTTGTTGAAGAAGGAGGTAGTACTATTTGGGGACAGCTCTCGAATCTTCCTTTCAAATCTGACAAGACTGGTTTAGGCTTCACCACCAAAGGACAGAAGATGATACGCCGCGAATGTGACACCCCGAAAATAATTCGGTAATTAAATAATTATGATTTTAATTATTAAATTAATTGAGAGCATAGTTTATTTAATATATTGAATTATTGAGATTAATTATGGAATTAATTGGAGAATGAGAAATAAATAAATATTTTATTTATGTTAAAAGGAATTAAATAAGGAAAAGAGGAAAATAGAATCATTTGGAGAAAACAAGACTACGTAAAAGTGAGAAGAGGAGGAAGAAGAAGGAAAACCTAGAAGCGTCAGAATCTCGAAGAACCCACAAGGTAAGGGGTGATTTCGACTGGTTATTGCTTATTATAGGTTTTGATGTTAATATTATAGACCATGGCATGTTAGGAATCGATGTTTAGGAAATTTAGGTTTCATGGAAGTATACCTAATAGTGTCATTGGTGTCGATTGAGTCCGATTGTGTCGAATATGTATGGAATATGATTAGAGTGTCGAGATGAAAATAGATGATGGAAATATGTTGTTTGATGAGATAGATGATGCCAAATGATGTATTCTAGTGTTTCCATGTTGGAGTTCGTATGGGTAAAATGGATTTCATTGAAAATGGAAGGATGTCAAAAGTGCGTAAAATTACATTTTACACGTGGGAACCGTTCAGATAGGAGGAACCGTCGCCTTTGAAAATTTACAAAGAACCGAAAAATACACGTGGGAACCGGTTCTCAGATGTGTCGGAACCGGTTCCCATACATTTTCCAAAGAACGAGGTTTTGAACTTTTCAGAACCGGTTCAGATATGTAGGAACCGGTTTCGATATGTAGGAACCGGTTCCAACTTAAATTTTGAAAATGCCAAACTTTGAAAATTCATAACTTTCAAACCGTAAGTCCGTTTTGAGCCGCTTTGGACGTTATTTTCTAAATTTAATGCTCTATTTTATGAACTGAAAATATTTTCCAAAACTTGAAGTTATTTTAAAATGAGCCAATTTCCGAGATAAGTGACTTTTGACCGACGATAGTTAATGGTGTGTGGAGATCCCGTGTTGATGGATGTACCGATAATGTATAGATGTATTGGCATGTTTACACCGATGTTAGATGTATGCATGATGGATTGATATATCATGTTGATTGGTTTGCATGTTTATGCCGATGTTGATTGTATGCATGATTGGTCGAGATATCATGTTGATGGTTATTTCAGCTTATGTTGAATTGATGTATTACATAGATCGATTAATGTTGCATGCTATTGATGTGCGTGCATATGCATTGTTTTGGTGAAGTTAATTCCCATTGTGCGGAATTTGGCTTGGATTGCCGATAACCGATACCCGAGTGAGGATGGGTGGTTAGGCCGATTCGTGTCCGAGTGGTTATGGGCGAATCGATGGTACCGTATCCTATTGATGATGGATCGTGTTGGGTGACTTGGTCACGAGTCGGCACCGCATGCATTGAGTCGCATTATATATTTGTATGAAGTAGTAACATGTTAGGATGTCTTCCAGTGTTACTTCGCTGATTGTTATGATTAAGCATGATGAATATGGTTTGTGTGTGAATCAATTTATGTTAAGTGGGTGAAATAATATGCTTGTGATATATTATTGATTGAAAGACTTATAATATGCTTTAATTATGAGAAGTCTCACCTTACTTTACCATTTCGCATTAAATTAGCAATGAGGAGTCGGTGAGGATGGCTCTAGAGCTTATCTTTAGTCCGTGTGTCGTGTCATGCTCGATTAGATTGTAACACGGGAACGCTTAGTTAAGAGAATCGTTATTGTTTAATTATTCGGATTTGATTTTTGATGACCTTGGTGTCTTATTAAATTTTAATTTTGGTATTTCACCGTAAGACATGGTTTTACAATTATTGAATTGTGGGATGATGATCCTCAGTGTAGCATGGCTACTGTTTGAATGAAGTTTGTTTAATTATTAATTGTGACATCCCTTGTTATACCGTGTTAACTCTGATTAAAGATGATTTAGATATTAATTTAATTAATATATTCGGGGTATTTAGATGGGGTGTTACAATAGTGGTATCGAGCATAGTCGGTCTTGTCGTGTCGTTATCCCTTTAGTATGCGACTAGTGTGAATGACACCCGATACTTGTGTCGATGTAGATTGTTTTGTTATGTTACGAACAATGGCCGGAAGAGGTAACGGAAGTAATGATGATGCCACGAGGCTTTGGGAATGTTGGAGTGCTCGGAGGGAACCCAGGAGTCGCGATTGTGCCGATGCATAATTGGGGAATTTTCGAGGAATAATCCTCCATTGTTCAAAGGCACGCATGATCCCGAAGGTGCTCGAAGTGGTTGAAGGAGATCGAGAGGATCTTCGAGTGATTGAGCAGAGGGGTCAAGGTGAGATATGGAACTCACATGTTGAGGAAGTCGATGACCTGTGGGTTGCTACCGTGAACCGAAGAAGATGGTGTTGCATTGAATTGTGTTCAGAGAGCTTTTCTCGAGGAGGTACTTTCCCGAGGACGCCGAGGTAAGAAGGAGATTGAGTTTTGGAACTTAAGGTAACAAGATGAGTATGCTTCAAAGTTTTCCGAGTTAGCAAAGTATTATGCTCATTACCCTAACGATGCGATGGAGAATTTTCCAAATGTATTAAGTTTGAGAATGGTCTTCGTGACGAGATTAAGCAGGTATCTACGCAGATCCAAAGGTTTTCCGATCCGTTGATTGTAGTAGGATTCTTGAGGAGGATCTTGCTAACACTAAGTCGAATGCTCGAGGGTATGTTGATAGGAAAGGTAAGCAAGATGGATCGTGGTAAGCCTTACGATAGGAGTAATCGAGATCCGAGGTTGGAAGAAGTCCGTGGAGGAGATTCTAGTTCTTCCGCTAGGTGCTATAAGTGTGGTGAGACAGACATCGATGGTGGACCGTAAGAGCAATGATAAGAAGTGTTTCAAGTGTGGAAAGTTCGCCATGTGGCCAATGACCGCAGAGTGAAAGTGGTGACTTGCTACAACTGTGGTGAGGAGGGTCATACTGCACAAAACCCAAGAAAGAGCAAGTCGGTGGTAAAGTGTTTGCATTGTCGGATCGTAAACTAAACCGATGATCGCCGATTAAAGGTACATGTTTTATTAATGGCATACCTTGATTGCGATTATTGATACCGAGCTACGATTCTTTTATTGCGTTAGATTGTGCTAAGAGATTGAATTTGGAAATTTCTAATATGGATGGAAGTATGGTTATTAATACTCCCTGCCGTTCAGTTGACTACTTTGTATGTTTGTAGGAATTGTCCGCTGTGATTTTTAATAGGGTTTCGTATGGATTTAGTGTGCCTACCGCTAGAACAACTTGATATCATCCTTAGAATGAATCGTTTGAATTCAACCAGTTCATATCAACTATTTTGAGAAGACACATTTTTCCCAAGAGGTTAAGATCGAAATGAGATTATGTCGCTAAGTATGAACCTAGCTGTGAAGGATGGTGCTGTGGTGTTTATGTTGTATTCCGCGACTGAAGCGAAAGGCAAAGAGTGATGGATTGCCAGTGGTGAATGAATTTCCAGAGGTGTTTCCGGAAGACGTTAGTGAATTGCCACCTGAGAGAGAGGTAGAATTTACTATAGATTTGATTCCTGGAACTAGTCCGGTGTCGATGGCGCCCTATCGCATGTCGGCATCCGAACTAGCCGAATCAAGAAGCTAGAAGAATTGCTTGAGAAGAAGTTTATTCGTCCGAGTGTGTCGCCGGGTGCTCCGTTACCGTTAAGAAGAAGGAAGGTTCAACGAGGTTATGTGTTGACTACCGACTTGAATAAAGTTACAATCAAGAATCGTATCCTTTGCCGAGGATTGATGATTTGATGGATCAACTCGCTGGAGCTTGTGTATTTAGTAAGATTGATCCGAGATCCGATATCATCGATTCGTAAAGTCGAGGATATTCAAAACCGCATTCGTAACGAGGTATGGACATTATGAATATTCTTATGCCGTTTGGAGTTACTAATGCACCTGGTGTTTTCATGGAGTATATGAACAGGATATTTCATCCGTATCTTGACAAGTTTGTAGTAGTGTTCATTGATGATATTCTGATTTATTCGAAAAGCGATGAGGAGCATGCAGAACATCTCAGAGTTGTGTTGGAATTGCTGAAGGAAAGGAAACTTTATGCGAAGTTGTCCAAGTGTGAATTCTGGTTAGAGGAGGTGAGTTTTCTTGGTCATGTGATTTCCAAGAATGGAATTGCTGTGGATCCTACGAAAGTAGAAGCGGTGTCTCAGTGGGAAGCGCCGAAGAATGCTTCGGAGATCCGTAGTTTTCGGGTCTGTGTTACTACCTAAGTTTATTGAAGGATTTTCCAAACGGCGCTGGCTGACTAAGTTGACCAGAAGGGTCGATATTTGTTTGGGATGTTGAATGTGAGAAGGATTTCAAGAGTTGAAGAGGAGGTTGACAAGTGTCCGATCTTGATTTTGCCGATCCGACTAAGTCTTTGTGGTGTATTGTGACGATCATTAATGGGATTAGGTGTGTGATGGGATAAGCTGTGGCTTATGCTTCATGATTGAAAGTGCATGAAAGGAATTATCCGACCCATGATTTGGAGTTGGCACTGTTGTGTTTGTTTTGAAGTTGTGGAGACATTATTTATATGGTTCTCGGTTTGAGGTATTCAAAGGATCATAAGAGTCTCGAGGTATCTCTTTGATCGTAAAGAGTTGAACATGAGGCGTAGAAGATGGTTAGAATTCTTAAAAGATTATGATTTCGGTTTGAATTATCATCCGGTAAAGCAAACGTGGTTGCGATGCTTTGAGTAGAAAGTCTTTGCACATGTCGATGTTAATGGTTCGTGAGTTAGATTTGGTCGAGCTCGTAGATCTAAGTTTGGTTTGTGAAACTACTCCGGATAGTGTGAAATTGGGTATGTTGAAGCTGACTAGTGGTATTCTGGAAGAGATCAGAAATGGACAGAAATCTGATGTTGGTTTAGTTGATAGGTTGACATTGATCAACCAAGGTCAAGGAGGCGAGTTCCGGATTGACGAGAATGGTGTTATGAGATTTGGTGATCGGGTGTGTGTTCCGGATGTTGCCGAGATTAGAAAGAGCATTTTGGAAGAAGGACATCGCAGTGGGTTGAGTATCCATCCCGGTGCTACTAAGATGTATCATGATTTGAAAAAGTTGTTTTGGTGGCCAGGAATGAAGAAGGAAATTGCTGAGTTTGTGTATGCTTGTTTGATTTGTCAGAAGTCGAAAATCGAGCATCAGAAACCATCAGGGTTGATGGAGCCGTTGTTCGTTCCAGAATGGAAGTGGGATGGAATCTCAATGGATTTTGTGTCTGGTTTGCCAAGGACAGCTAAGAATTGTGATTCTATCTGGGTTATTGTGGATAGGTTGACAAAATCTGCTCACTTTATTCCGATAAGAATGGATTATCCGATGGAGAGATTAGCAGAATTGTATATCGAAAAGATTGTGAGTTTGCATGGTATTCCGTCTAGCATTGTGTCGGATCGAGATCCGAGGTTTACATCTAAGTTCGGATGGTTGCAAGAAGCTTTGGGTACCAAGTTGCGTTTGAGTTCCGCTTATCATCCGCATGATGGTCGACGGAAAGAACGATTCCGTTGGAAGATTTGCCGAGAGCTTGTGTGTTAGAGAAGGGTGGAGCTTGGGATAGCTATCCGCCGTTGATTGAGTTTACCTACAACAATAGCTTTCACCGAGTATTGGTATGGCTCCGCTTGAGGCATTGTATGGTAGGAGGTGTCGGACACCATTGTGTTGGTATGAAACCGAGAGAGGCCGTGATTGGACCGAAATTGTTCAACAAACTTCGAAAAGATTAAGATGATTCAGAGAAGATGAGGACTTCTAGTCGTCGAAGAGTTACCATGATAAGAGGAGGAAAGACCTTGAGTTCAAGAAGGAGAGCATGTGTTTATGCGAGTTATCCGATGACGGTATTGGTCGAGCTTTGAAGTCAAAGAAGTTGACTCCACGATTTATTGGTCCTTTCAGATTACCAAAAGAGTGGAAGGTTGCATATCGATTGCTTTGCCGCCACTTGCGAACTGCATGATGTTTTCATGTGTCTCGCTTGAGGAAGTACATTGCTGATCCGTCTCATGAGATTCGGTAGATGATATACTGTACGAGAGAATTTAAGGAAGCGGTACTGCGAGGATTGAGGATCGAAGTTGAAACAATAAGGCAAAGAGATTGCATTGGTAAGAGTGGTTTGGGAGGACCATGATGGAAATGTCACTGGGAGCGGAGAGTTAGATGAAGGACTCGTATCCCGAACTATTCGTTCGAGGTATGTTTTCGAGGACTAAAACTCTTTAAGTTGGGGAGAGTTGTGACACCCGAAAATAATTCGTAATTAAATAATTATGATTTTAATTATTAAATTAATTGAGAGCATAGTTTATTTAATATATTGAATTATTGAGATTAATTATGGAATTAATTGGAGAATGAGAAATAAATAAATATTTTATTTATGTTAAAAGGAATTAAATAAGGAAAAGAGGAAAATAGAATCATTTGGAGAAAACAAGACTACGTAAAAGTGAGAAGAGGAGGAAGAAGAAGGAAAACCTAAAAGCGTCAGAATCTCGAAGAACCCACAAGGTAAGGGGTGATTTCGACTGGTTATTGCTTATTATAGGTTTTGATGTTAATATTATAGACCATGGCATGTTAGGAATCGATGTTTAGGAAATTCTAGGTTTCCATGGAAGTATACCTAATAGTGTCAGTTGGTGTCAGATTGAGTCTGATTGTGTCAGAATATGTATGGAATATGATTAGAGTGTCAGTAGATGAAAATAGATGATGGAAATATGTTGTTTGATGAGATAGATGATGCCAAATGATGTATTCTAGTGTTTCCCATGTTGGAGTTCGTATGGGTAAAAATGGATTTAATTGAAAATGGAAGGATGCTGTCAAAAGTGCAGAAAATTACATTTTTACACGTGGGAACCGGTTCCTGTATAGGAGGAACCGGGTTGCCCTTTGAAAATTTACAAAGAACTGAAAATACACGGGAACCGGTTCTATGTGTCGGAACCGGTTCCCATACATTTTTCCAGAACGAGGTTTTTGAACTTTTCAGAACCGGTTCTCGATATGTAGGAACCGGTTCCAACTTAAATTTTTGAAAATGCCAAACTTTGAAAATTCATAACTTTCAAACCGTAAGTCCGCTTTGAGCCCGCTTTGGACGTTATTTTCTAAATTTAATGCTCTATTTTATGAACTGAAAATATTTTCCAAAACTTGAAGTTATTTTAAAATGAGCCAATTTCGAGATAAGTGACTTTTGACTGACGCATAGTTAATGGTGTGTAGTGGAGATCCTGTGTTGATGGATGTACTGATAATGTATAGATGTATTGGCATGTTTACACTGATGTTAGATGTATGCATGATGGATTGATATATCATGTTGATTGGTTTGCATGTTTATGCTGATGTTGATTGTATGCATGATTGGTTGAGATATCATGTTGGATGGTTATTTCAGTTATGTTGAATTGATGTATTACATAGACTGATTAATGTTGCATGCTATTGATGTGCGTGCATATGCATTGTTTTGGTGAAGTTAATTCCCATTGTGCGGAATTTGGCTTGGATTGCCGATAACCGATACCCGAGTGAGGATGGGTGGTTAGGCTGGATTCGTGTCCGAGTGGTTATGGGCGAATCGATGGTACTGTATCCGGTTGATGATGGATCAGTGTTGGGTGACTTGGTCACGAGTCGGTACCGCATGCATTGAGTCTGAATTATATATTTGTATGAAGTAGTAACATGTTAGGATGTCTTCCGTTGTTACTCTTCGTTGATTGTTATGATTAAGCATGATGAATATGGTTGTGTGTGTGAATCTGAATTATGTTAAGTGGGTGAAATAATACGCTTGTGATATATTATTGATTGAAAGACTTATAATATGCTTTAATTATGAGAAGTCTCACCCTTACTTTACCATTTCAGATTAAATTAGCAGCTGAGGAGTCGGTGAGGATGGCTCTAGAGCTTATCTTTTAGTCCGTGTGTCAGTGTCATGCTCTGATTAGATTGTAACACTGGGGAACGCTTAGTTAAGAGAATCGTTATTGTTTAATTATTCTGGATTTGATTTCCTTGATGACCTTGGTGTCTTATTAAATTTTAATTTTGGTATTTCCGCTGTGTAAGACATGGTTTTACAATTATTGAATTGTGGGATGATGATCCTCAGTGTAGCATGGCTACTGTTTGAATGAAGTTTGTTTAATTATTAATTGTGACATCCCTTGTTATACCGTGTTAACTCTGATTAAAGATGATTTAGATATTAATTTAATTAATATATTCGGGGTATTTAGATGGGGTGTTACATCGAACATGCCGGCCAACTTCCTTTCCGCATCAGCCAGAGTGGAATCGGTGCTATAGAAGACGACGACAGTGACTTCGACATCAGCAAGTGGATCTTCCCAACTCCAGACAATGGGCTCAGCAATTGGAAGATTGAAGACGTCATACCAATCTCCTTTAGACAGGAGTAATTGCCTTTGTTTTTGTTTTGCTTTTCGTATTCTCTATGTTTTGAACAATAAACTCTAAAGCCTAGTGCCTTGCCTGGGGCATCATGGCTCGTTTGTGAGGGTTATTATCTGTCATTTGCATATTTTCATTCAATAAAATCTTTGGAATTTTGCATTCAATTGTTGTTTTATTTCTTTTACTTTATCACCCCTTCAAAAAGCTATGTGTTTCTTACACACACCCACGTGATACACTGCAGAATCACTCCGAATCTCGTTGATAATAGCTATGCCATTGCTAAATATGACTTCGATAATCCGATCTACCAAGCCGAAGACGAAGGTGAGGAAGATTGTGAAGTTCCAGGAGAACTTGTCAGACTGCTATAACAAGAAGAACGAGTTATACAGCCACACGAAGAGCTAGTTGAGGTTGTGAATTTGAATCGATGAAGATGTAAAAGAGATCAAGATAGAGCGGTATTGAGAACAAAGGTCAAAGAGAGGTACGAGACTATATCGAGGTTTTTGCTTGGTCCTACGAAGACATGCCAGGTCTAGACATTGATATTGTGGTACACCAGTTACCGATAAAAGAAGGTTTTCTCCCAGTGAAACAGAAGGTTCATCGCATGCGTCCTGAGATATCCGAGAAAATCAAAGCCGAAGTTATGAAGTAGTTCAACGCCGGTTTCTTAGCTGTTACTTCTTATCCACAGTGGGTTGCAAACGTAGTTCCTATACCTAAGAAGGATGGTAAAGTACGAATGTGTGTGGATTACAGAGATCTGACCAAAGCGAGTCCAAAAGACGATTTCCCGCTACCTCATATTGATATTCTGGTTGACAACACCGCTCAGCATAAGGTCTTCTCCTTCATGGATGGTTTCTCCTACAATCGATCAAAATGGCTCCTGAAGACATGGAGAAAACTACTTCCGTTACACAGTAGGGCACCTTCTGCTACAAGGTTATGCCGTTCGGACTGAAGAACGTGGGCGCCACTTATCAGCGTGCCATGGTGGCATTATTTCATGACATGACTCATCACGAGATAGAGGTCTACGTCGATGACATGATAGATCGATCACAGACTAAAGAAGAACATCTTGATCATCTACGGAAACTGTTTGATAGGTTGAAGAAGTACAGACTGAGACTTAATCCCAACAAGTGCACCTTTGGAGTCAGATCCGGAAAACTCCTAGAGTTTGTTGTCAGTGGGAAAGGTATTGAAGTTGATCCAGCCAAACTTAAGGCTATTCAAGAAATGCCAGCTCCCCGCACCGAGAAAGAAGTCAGAGGTTTCTTGGGCCGATTGAACTACATTGCCAGATTCATTGCACATCTAACTGCTACTTGTGAGCCAATCTTCAAGCTACTGAAGAAAGATCAAGTAGTGGAATGGAATGACGATTGCCAGATCGCTTTTGCCAAAATCAAAGAGTACCTACAGAATCCTCCTATCCTGATGCCACCAGCTGAAGGAAGACCTCTTATCATGTACTTGATTGTTAGAGAACTCAATGTGTGTTGGGAAACATGACGAGTCCGGTCGAAAAGAGTATGCAATATACTACCTTAGCAAAAGTTTACCGATCGTGAAACAAGATACTCACTGAGAAAACTTGCTGCTTGGGCTGCTCACGACTAAGAAGATATGTTGACTCACACTACCTTGTTGATTTCCAAGATGGATCCGATAAAATACATATTTGAGAAACCAGCTCTCTCCTAAGAATAGCAAGATGGCAAATGATCTTGATCGAATACGACATCCGACACTTCTCGAAAGCGATCAAAGGAAGTGTAGTAGCCGATCATTTGGCTCGCTGTCGTAGATGACTATCCCTATGAGTTTGCGAAGATGTTTTATTAGTCATCGAACAAGAACTGACGAAGGACCGAACAAGGATCCCGATGGACCATGGTCTTTGATGGAGCCTCAACGCACTTGGCAATGGCATTGGCGCCATCATTACATCCCGCAGCGGACATACGCCTTTCACCGCTAGATTATGTTTCATTGCACCAATAACATGGCCGAATACGTGTATCATGGGTATCAAAGTCGCTTGACTTAAGAATCAAGTTCTTACAAGTGTATGGAGACTCACTTTATTGATCACCGACATGGCGAGTGGATAAAGCATCCGAATCTCATTCCATATCGAGAGCATGTTTTGAGTTTGATCCCCTACTTCGAAGAGATCACTTTCAATCACATTCCACGAGAAGAGAATCAGTTGGCAAACGCATTGGCTACTATGTCATCTATGTTCAAAGTTAGATGGGACAACGAGGCTCCCCAGATCATCATTGAGAAGTTTGACGAACCAGCATATTGTTATGAGCTTGATACATAAGAGAAACCTTGGTACTATGACGTAAAGAGGTATCTTGAGACTGAGGAATATCCCGCAGGAGCATCTGTCAATGATAAGAAGTTCTTGAGAAGATTTGCATCCAAATTCTTCCTTAGCAACAACATCTTATACAAGCACAATCACGACTTGTGCTTACTCCGCTGTGTAGACCGGAAAACAACGGAACATATCATGGAAGAGTTACACGAAGGCGCATTTGGTACCCACTCCAGTGGTCATACAATGGCTAAGAAGATTTTGAGAACAGGTTACTATTGGTCCACCATGGAAGCTGATTGTCACCGCTACGCTTGATCTTGTCACAAGTGCCTGATATATGCAGACAAAGTACACGTACCTCCAGTACCTCTGAATATTCTAACAGCTCCTTGGCCTTTCGCAATGTGGGGCATTGACATGATTGGAGAAATCAAGCTCACAGCTTCCAACGGACATCGTTTCATCCTTATGGCAATTGATTATTTCACCAAATGGGTAGAAGCAGCCTCATTTGCATCTGTTACCAAGAATGTTGTGGCTCGATTCATCAAGCATAATCTTATTTGTCGGTATGGCACTCCCGAAAGGATTATCACAAATAACGGCTCTAACCTCAACAACAAGATGATCACCGAACTCTGCACGCAGTTCAAGATCAAGCATCACAACTCTTCTCCTTATCGGCCTAAGATGAATGGCGCAGTGGAAGCCGCCAACAAGAATATTAAAAAGATCATACGTAAGATGAGGTGACTTACAAAGATTGGCATGAGATGTTACCATTTGCTCTTCATGGTTATCGCACTACAGTACGAACATCAACAGGGGCAACCCCCTTCTCTCTTGTATACGGTATGGAGGCAGTCCTACCAATTGAGGTTCAGATACCCTCAACCAGAGTCCTTCAGGACGCAGAGCTAGGCGAAGACGATTGGATCCAAACTCGCCTTGACCAGATTAACTTGATTGATGAGAAACGACTCGCATCCATCTGCCATGGACAGATTTATCAAAAACGAATGATCAGAGCGTTCAACAAGAAAGTCAAACACCGAGTCTACCAAGTCGGTGATTTAATAGTCAAGCGCATTATTCTTCCACAAGGTGATCCCAGGGGCAAATGGACTCCCACCTACGAGGGACCGTTTGTAGTCAAGACAGTATTTTCCGGCGGAGCTATGATACTTAGCACCATGGATGGCGAAGACTTCCCACACCCTATGAACGCAGACATAGTCAAAAAATACTACGCATAAAAGAGACCCGCTAGGTCGAATGGTCTAGGCAAAAATAAGGGCATCCTGACGAACCAAAACGGTTCGGGAAAAATTTAAGGATATATACAAAACATGTACACCCGACAAGTCGAAAACCTGCAAAGGCGGCTTGGGCAAAAAAGGGTATCCCGGTAGACTGAAAACCTGAAAGGGAGGTCTAGACAAAAGTTAGGGATTTAAGCGTACGACTATGTCTCGTCCAGGTCACCTACTTCCAGACTACTATCAGCATTCAAGATTCAAATGGCGAAGATCAATTCACTCACTTTCTACTGACAGCAAGGAGATGAGATAGTTGAAATATATGAGTACTAGCATAGTTGGAACTTAACGAGATTGTTTTCGCATAACTTTTTACTTTTCTTGTGTACAAACTACTTGGCCATACGCCGCATTGCAAATTAATACAAGTTCTTTCTTTACAGTTTTTGCTATTGTTGTTTGCATAAAGTCCAACGTTTGCTTTGAATGATTATATGCATCTGACAATAAAAATTTATTTGCAAACATGCGAAAAGTGAACATACGAAAGTAATTACTACAGGCTCTAGGAATTGAGATGACGACGAAAGTCACCAATGCGTTCCCCTGCAGAGCATAATCCCCACAGAGATGTCACTCATCGCAAAATTTCCCCAACAGGTGTCCAAGCAGTAACGATTCATCAACAACAGAGGTATCCCCAGCAAGATATCTCTCAACAATCATCATCTCCCCGGCAGCAGCAGTATCCAGACTTGAAACATGGTCAGATAGTGCATCGGAGGAAACCTACATCTTTTATTCCACAGCCAGAGATTTCGACGGGCTCCAGATCCTTCTAACCCGGTCTCCCAGCAGCTGTCAAATGCTCTCCAGCAAGATCTACGCGCAATATCCCCAGTAAAGCGCCTCCTAACTTTCCCCCCAGCAGGGTCTATGCACAAGATCCTCAGCAGCGTGTTTCTCGGTCTCTACCATCCTCAACGGTATCTAGGCTCAAGGCTTGGTCAGATAGTGCATCGTAGGGATCAAGGTTATCTTTCTTCTCAGGGTTTCCAATCCACTTCGTCCCCAAGCAGAAGCCGGAAATCCCCAAGCAGAGCATCCACATCTTCTTCAAGATGGATATGTTTTGAAATACCACAACATCTATTATTCATACATTACTCATAAAAATCATAATTTGTGCATATGTCATTCATACACATCGTCATGCATCATAATTTGCATAAGACTAACAATATTCTATCAAAGTTTCTTTTGCTTTTCCCAAACAGGTGAAAATCACTTATGAAACAACTAGTCCAGGATTAATGCCCGAAGCCAGACGGGAAAACTATCTAAACGACCGCCCTAGTTATCCTCCGACAACTGGTCCAGGATTAATGCCCGAAGCCAGACGGGAAAACTATCTGAACGATCGCCCTAATTGTCCTCCGACAACTGGTCCAAGATTAATGCCCGAAGCCAGACGGGAAAACTATCTGAACGACCGCCTAAGTTTTCCTCCGGCAACAGATCCAGGATTAATGCCCGAAGCCAGACGGAAAACCCTATCTGAACGATCACACAAGCTATCCTCCGATAGCAGGCATTGGATTAGTACCCGAAGCGCGACAGGGAAGCTATCCACATTTTGCCAACTATTATCCTCTCAGAGCAATCAATACGAAGATTTGTTCTGACTCTCTCTTATTATCAACAACAACTACAGAGTCTGGCGTACGACTCGGTTGCCTTGGATGGCATCTTAAGCCCATCTCCGACTACTTGTCAACATTTCTCCACTTTCAGAATGCTGCATATTTGGTTAAAAAACCAATACAAACCAATAACTTCATTTAAAGATAAGCACGAAGTCTAACGTACGACTCCCTCCGGATGGCATCTTAAGCCGATCTCCATGCTCCTTTCACTTCCAGGAACATCTACAGAGCCTAGCGTACGGCTCACTCCCCAGCATCGATCATTCTAGATGGCATCTGAAGTCCATCTCCGACGACTCTCCTATTCATACGACATTCTTGAGTCTAGCATACGACTCATTCCCCAGCGAAATCTTCAACTTCTCCAAATGGCATCTATAAGCCCATTCCTGCATCAATCAACAGCGAGTGCAAATTTTCAGGTGTACTCGAGTGTTCAATCATCTTCTACCTCTCGGTCACGAAAAGCAAGCATGCCAATCTAACCGTTCCAGTACAAGAAGATTGAACAGGGTAGCTGTCATACCCCAAAATTTTCCCTCCTACTTCTTAAAACATTTCATACATCTATGCTCAAGGATTCCTCAAGGGTTGATCAGACAAAACCTCTCCTAGACAATCAACCCAAACTAGGGTTTGGCAATTCTCAGATCAAGATGGACTTCCAACATCTCCAATGGTCATCATGCCTCTTCATATACTTCAAAGATTCTCCATGTCAAGTTTCAAGCCTTACAAGTCAAATTTCCTCAAACAATTGCTCAGATGGTTGAAAATCAGTTGTATTGGACAAAAAGTCAACTGTGGTCAACATACAATCAAACTTCTTGATTTTTGGTCAACATCCTCATTTTGAAGTCACATTCATCATTTGATCAATGGTTGATCATGATTCATCAAGAAAACTCAAAATTTGCTCAAAAGTCAAACTTTCCAAATTAGGGTTTTTTAGTGAAAAGTCAACTGAACTTTGACTGAGCATAACTTCTTCATACTTTCTCAGAAATTTTTCCACCACCTCTCATTTTGAAGGAAATTCAATTCTCTACAACTTCATGTCTCACAAGAATGTTCAAAAAATGCTTCATTTGGAAGGTATGGCTCAAAATATTACAGGTCCTTTTCAAAGTCAACAAAAAGTCAACTTTTTATTTTGAAGTTTAATTGAGCATGGAAACTCCAATTGAGATGAAACAAAAGAGGTTGTTTATAGGACACTTAGAGCTTTCTAAAAAGTCCAAGAACACTCAAAAATGTGGAAAATTGAGCAAAATACACCTTGTACAAGTTGGACATTTTTGAAGAAGTGCACAAAGAGAAATACTTGTAAAAATCCAAAATTTTGCAAATGGGCCTAGTTTTTCTTGGTTTAAACTTGTTCCTTATCTTATTTGGAACCTTCAAGCCCAATGCCACGAATTTTATCTTTATTTTTCTATTTAATTTGGATTTTATTCATTTAAAAACAAATTAAATTAAAAAATAAGGTATAAAATCAAAATTAAATGCAAAATTGATTTTTCTCTCATACTTGAGATCCAAGTAACTCACACAAGCTGGCAAGTTTCGAAATTTCCATTGATTTGGCAAGAAATTGGATCAAATAAGGAAGATTTGATTTTGTACAAAATCAAAAAAAAATTGCATTGATTGATCATTATTTGTTCCTCAAATCAGCCCAAAATCCATCTACTATAAATGTACAATGCATACCACATGAACAAGAACAGAAACATTGCTTGGAGGAACCCTAACCTAAGTCAAAAAATTCGTGCTTCAAAAGCTACTTGCAGCCTTGGTTCTAGTTTGTTTCAGTCGATTTTGAGCATTCTATCACATTCCTTGGAGTCTTTAGAATCGATCCAGACCCTTACATCTCTCAAAAACATCAAGAATTGAGAAAACACGATTTGGTTTGTTCATACTTTTTCAAAAATCGATTTCTATCATTCATGCATTTTTAACGTGTTTTGATGTTTGCTTTGTGTTTAGTTTGAAGTTTGCAAGCTTTCTGGACAATCCATTTGCATTTTCATGGCCTAAATCGAAATGTACCATGCCTAGGGTTTTCGGAACCAATTTAGGGCTTCCTTAAAACGGAAAAATTGGACCAAATGAATGCCACCAGTGTGTTTAGAATTAAATTTGCAATCGATTCATGTACTCACAATCCATTTATATTGCTTGTATGGAGTTTTTGAATTATGCAGGGGCCATAGCGTCGAACTTAGCCGACGCTAAGTTTCCAGAAATTCAAATGAAGAAGATGATGTTCTTCGCGCGTGATTTGAATTGCTAGGATTCAATTTCGTTTAAAACGGTTCCGTTTCAATTTCATGACACAGAGTGCGCGTTGGCCCAGTGGTTACGGCAGGGAAGTGTGACGTGTTTCCAGGAGGTCACCGGTTCGAGCCTGACCAGGACCATGTATTTTTTACAAGTTTGCAAAGTTCTCATATTTTTTTATATTTTCCTTAATATTTTCATTCTATTTAATTTATCTTCAAATATTTTTATCATGCATCTAAAAAACACCAAAAATATTTATTTTTTGCATAATCATCAGAAAAATGTTTATTTAATTTTTAATATAAAAATTATTATTTTTGCATTTATATTTAATTTAATTACTAATTAATCATTTAAATGGCTTTTAATTGTTTTTAAATTATCAAATCAATTCCAAAAATTACCCAAAATTTATCTTATCATATTAATGTCATTACTAACATAAAACCTTTTTCCTCATTCAAAAATACTTATTTTTACTAACAATTTCTTCTTATGCAATTTTCTCGTATTTTCCGATTTTGTATCTGTTCATAGGTTGTAACGTTTCGGACGATTTTTCTTGCTTTTCCTTTTTCAATTATGTAATTTCCTATGGGATGTAATAGTTTAATTAGGGCTTTTATTTTCCGCACTCTCATTATGTATCTGCCCCAAATCCATGTAATAGCGTAGGACATTTATTTTCCGCACTTTACTTTCCGCAATTTACTTTCTGCACCCTATAAACTGCTAGTAATTAGGCGTGTATGGCAAGATAAAATTGGACATAGATCACTTATAATTTCAAGATAAAATATCTTAATTGACACACTCTTTTCACACATGCACCCCTTAGGGTAATTCTCTCTCGTTGCCTTTACGAATACAAATGGTCAAGTCCCTCGAACGTAGAGGTATCCTAGCACCGTTTCCTTCAAAACAAATCATCATAGTCCCTTCGATACAAAGATCATAGACCCACGATGTCGCCTACGAATACATGATCTTGACCCTCGATTGTCGCCTATGAAAAATGATGATAGTCCCTTCGAATGTGCTAGGATACTTCCTACAAGTTGCCTTCTTTGACCATCCGATGTCCCTTCGAATGTCCCCTTACATCCAACGAATGGGGTTACCTACCAACTAATGGTATGGATAGCACTATTCTAAAGGAAAGTAAAACAACACGAAAACGACCATTATGAGTAGGTAATAAGAATTTTAGTTGCTTGCTCTATCAAAATACTTTTCACACCTCACACTTTTGTCAAAGTTCAAATTCTTTGCAAAACGAAACATTTCCAAACACTTTGTATACATTCCTACATGAATCATTACAAAGTCAAAGCGAAATGCCTTTTCAAAACATTTTTGTCAAACACACAGAAAGCACAATTTAAAAATGATCTAAGAGAAACTAAGAGCCCGTAGATAACTACGGATGAAAAGGGGTGCTAATACCTTCCCTTTTCATAACCTTCTCCCTTACTCAGAATCTAACGAAGGTCTTTTCCTGTTCTTTTCACCTTCCCTTAATTGGATAAAAGAAAAGTCGTTGGCGACTCTTGCTATCCGCACATTTGCGATACAAAAAATCTCAAAGTCAGTTCACCGTATTACATAGATCTCTTGACTAAATCCACCAAGAAAGTTGATTGATTTTGACGAAGTTAGACCGAATAAATTCATCTGATGCAAAACAAATTTGGAACCTATTTCTTCTTCTTCATCTTACGTTTATTTTGTCCCGGTTCAGAGAAAGTGATCAATTGGTGACATGAACTTTAATATTCAAACATAAGCCCCAAAGGATGACTTGAGATTTGATCTTGGTTCAACACCTGTGGTGTTTGTCGTTTGGTCGCGTTGATTTTTTAATCAAGCTTCTGGCAAGTTTTCACTAACCTTGTCTATTTGAAATTCTCAATCATCTTTGATCAAGTGATGTGATAATTCCAAAACCGGTGATATACTTGACAAAAATCAATTGAAAATTGTCGTGTGGTCGCGTTGATTTTATCAAGCATCTGGAAAGTCTTCATACGCAAGTTTCAAGATGGTCACCTTGCTGACGACTAATTACTAACAATTCGATAATATACTTGACAAGTTTTAAGATGGTCATCTTGCTAACCTTTATTAATTGCTTTTTATTTTCCGCTCTTTACTTTCCGCTTTAACTTTTATGCTATTTATTTTTACGCACTTTATTTTAAGCATTTAGATTTCATGCCATTTTTTCTTTGCTCACTTGAGCATTTATTTTCTATGTCATTTTTTCTTTGCTCACTTGAGCATTTTATTTTCTTGTTATTTTGAATTTGCTCACTTGAGCTTTATTTTTCCTTTTAAATAATACCTAATAATTCAACTTAAACATAAAAAACTTTTAATTGGACTTGGTTACTATCCTTGTGCTCGGAGATTGATCTTTGGACTTAGGACCAGGACCCTTACCTCAGCTTGGAGATTTTTGTGCCCTTGGTGTTATTCTTTCTTGCTTGATTATTATCTTTGTATGCAGGTTATCCTGTTATACTCAATTAAGAGTGAATTTCCTCCAAATACAACCGTTACTCTGCCCGTTTTTCTTGATACAAAAGAATTCACCTGAGGCATTGATTGATCCGAAGCTTGGTTTTTTTGTCTTGTTATTCGTTGATTATGTGGTAATCCAAAGAATGGGATATGATATTGGCTCTTGATGTCAAGTACTAGTTTGGTCACCTGGTTAGATCTTTCTCGACCCTTACCTTTTACTTTATGCACTTAGGTTAGCCTCTTCATCTCCTCCCCATTCTTTAATTTTCAAAATCTTCCCTCTTTTTCAAAGGATTCTGATTTTCAAAACTCGAACCGCTTTCATAAAAAACTTGGACTTAGGTCCATGCATTTTCAAACTTCTTTTTCTTAATAAACTTTCAATTCATTTAACAATACTTTGACTTTTCTTTTGTTAAGACTAAAAAACACATAACCTCATTCAAACTTTTTGAGCCCTTTATGGCTTTTCTAAAAAACATTTTCTTAAAATCAACCAACACACAACTTTAGTTTTTTTCCCGAACTACTAGGTTTTGATTTCAACATTGCACATTATTGGTATGTAGGCCTGAAACTCATTGGAAGTTCTATCAAACCAAAAATTATTAAAAAAAAACACTCCCCCTCACCATCCATTTTGTACACATACTTTTTTTAGCAAACAAATACAAATTTTCAAAAATGTTCCTACGGAGTACCGTAGATGCTTTGGGTTCCTAACACCTTCCCTTTGCATAACTAACCTCTGGTCCTAGATCTTTGATCTTTTCTTTTTAGGATTTTATTCACTCTTTTTCCTAGTCCTTTGGATAAAATAAAAGTGCGGTGGTGACTCTTTTGTTATTTTTTGAGTTAAGTCAATTCAATGGCTTATACTCGCAGTTTTTGCCGCTACAATAGTGAGAGTTTATTTATGTTGTATGGATACTCTGAAGATGAGATATTGTGAGATCTTTTTGTGAGAATGAGGAGTTTTGTTAAAGGGCATGGATGGAAATAAGCCCCTTGAATGGTGATTCCAGAACCAAAGTTGATAGATTTTGTAGTAAAGTTGATGATGTCCCAAATAATTTTATAATATTGTATCCTCTCTTGTTGTCTTCGGATAAACATTGTCATGTCCCTCGAATGTAGGGATACCATTAGCAAAGACGCTTACGAATAACATTATCATAGTTCATTCGATATAAAGATCCTAGTCCCTTGATGACCCTCAAAGTTGCCTACAAATACATGATCTTGCGCCTCGGTTGTTGCCTACGAATAAATGATGATAGTCTCTACGAAATGCTAAGGTATCCTTACAATGTTGCCTTCAATGACCATACAATGATCCTACGCATGTCCCTTTATATCCAATGGATGAGACTACCTACCAACTAATGGTATGGATAGCACTATCCTAAAGAAGAAGGAAAATAACAAGAACGACCTTTGAGTGGGTAATAACTCTTAATTGCTTGCTCAAACTAAATACTTTTCACACGTCACATTTTAAAAACAAATATTTTCAAACACTTCGTATACATTCTTGAGCACTAATACAAGAATAATTACAAACTCCAAGTCAAAATATTTTCAAACAAATCACACACACACAAAGAAAGTCGTTGAAGTGAGCTAAGCAATTAAGAGCCCGTAGATAACTACGGATAAAAAGGGTTCTAACACCTTCCCTTTTCATAATTACCCCCTGAACTCAAAATCGATAAAAGGTCTTTTCTATTCTTTTCACCTTTCCTTTATTGGATAAAAGAAAAGTCAGTGGCGACTCTTGCTAATTGAAACATTTGCGATAAAATGCAAAACAACCAAGTCAGTTCTCCCACCGTGTTACAGGAAGATTCAAACACTTTCAGCACAAAGTAAGGATTGGAATAACTTCAAGGAGGTCCAAGGAAGGCCATTCAATCATCATTTTGCATCTATAACAGCTAGAAAAATCATTTAAGTTTCTCCAATAAGTAAGGATTTTCAAACTGCGATGTCCATATTCATGCATCATTTGTGTTTGGTTTCTGAATGAAAGATGTGGATATCAAATCCCCTGAAGCTAACCATATATCTAGTTTCTATTAATTTTCCATGTGGAGTGAGAATCGTGTTTCTGAAGTTTTAGGTTTTTATTTGGGACTACAAAAATTTGTAGTCATATTTGATTTATAATTTTCAAAACCTATACTATTGAATTCAGGTTGAAATTCTAAGAAAGTTTTGTGTTTACACTTTTTGAAATGCTTGAGAAATGAAGGTTTTACAATTTTAAAAAATGGTGATGATGAAGCTGGTGCGAGGAAGAAGACGAAGTTCTTCTTCAAAATTTTAGAAAAATGTTTAATTTTATATTTAATGGTAGTGGGATAGTGATTGGATGAAATAACCACCCCAGTGGCACGACATTTGTGCGTTAAGGCTTTGTATCTTCAATGGCGTGGAATTCGAACCAAAGGGACCCCCTTTTTCCCTTTTTTCCACGTTTTTTCTGTTTTCTGATTTATTAAGTTGTTTTCAAATATATTTTTATGAAGGCGTTTATTTAACACCATAAGCGCATGGTCTGGTGGTAAGCCTTTTGAATTGTAACCTTAAGGGCGTGGGTTCAAGCCCCTTTGGCTTCAAAACATTTTTTAACACTTGTTTTCTCTTCTTTTTTTTATCAAACTTTTCCAATTTTCTTAACCTATCAAAACAACTCCTTTTGAGTTTATTTTTTCACAATATTTATTTATCTATATTTTATTAATACTATAAAAAATCTCAAAAGTATTATTTATTTCATTATTTTTTAATTAAATCAAAACTAGTCTTTTTAGTTGTTTTAAAAACCTTTTTTTTGTTTCTTTTTCAATATTAAAACCTTTTTGAAATTATCATAACTTGTCCCTAACAAATTTTGTTTGATAACATCCCTTGTGTGTATTCACACCATAAAAAATTGGTTTTCAATTAGGTTTTAATTAGTTTTCAATTAGGTTTAAGAACTTGACTTTTAATTATGTTTAGGAGTTAACTTTTTGATAAAACTCTAACTTTTTCAAAACCCTAAAAAAGACTTCAGACACCTTAGGTTCCCCTTGTTTACCCATGTGTCTTAATTTCATTAGGATTTAAGAATGTATTCCATTCGTAAACCCCCACTAATCCTAGGTGATACCATGTTTGTTTACTTGTTATTTATTCTATCTTCTGTCACAACTTTTACCTTAATAAACATGTTAAAACTCCCCATTATGTTTAAATACTTGTGATGTAGATATATATACTATGTTTAGTAGTTAAAGTACTTTGTTATACTTGTGCCCCAAATCTATGGAAAATTTTAGTATTGTTGACTTTATAGTCACTACATGTGTTAGAACAAAGTTTGTTTCTCATAATATATATATTAAAGTTTTGATGATAACAAAGCATAATAAATTTTGTATGAATGAATATGATACTCTGACGTGTACATGTTTCATTTCAGAAGATGTTCTGACTCTAGCGCAAAAATGGAAAATATATCATGCTGAGTAGAAGATGAAGTTAGAAGTTCGAATGAGACAAAACTTCTGGACAAAGCACGCACAAAGCAACTGCTGATAAAAACACGCTTTAGAAGTTCTGAGCGAGAACTTCTGGAAGACACGCTCCAAAGAAAGCTTCTAAAGTAAAGAATAAAATACAACTTCTGATGGAAGCTAGCAAAGCGCAACCTCTGATAAGAAGCACCAAAAATATGTTCTGAATAGAAGATGTTAACAAGGCTAACAGAAGACCATGAAGTATTAGAAGTTCTAACGAAGACAGAACTTCTGATAGAAGCAAGCACAATGCAACTTCTGATAGAAGCAAGCACAGCGCAACTTCTGATAGAAGCAAGCATAGTGCAACTTTAGATAGAAGCAAGCACAACACAACTTCTGATAAAAGCAAACACAACGTAACTTCTGATAGAAGTAAGAACAGCACAACTTTTGATAGAAGCAAGCACAATGCAACTTCTGATAGAAGTAACTTCTGACAGAAGCATGCAAGAGTAAACTTCTGATGGAAGCACCAACAGAAGTTCTGATGAACAAATATTTAGAAGATCATTATCAATATGAACGTTATCTTCTAAAAGACAAAATATGCCAACAGTAACGTAGACCCGCTGAGCAAAGAAAAGGAATACTTGAGTGGTTCAACATCCAAGAAATATTTAGAAAGCAAATCACGTAAAGCTAAGCAAGTCACGTGAAGCTAAGCAAAGTCATAATTACTTTTTCCATTATCCAAGACATGCTACTAGCAAAGGACAAATTCTGGAAGTACTATTTAAAGAATTCAAATTCAAAGAAGAATTCAACAATTCAAAGAGAATTCAAGCAAGAACACTGTACGAACAACTCACATCAACTTCTAACAGCTTGCAAAATTCATTTCCAAAGTAAACTCGCTGCAAGTACAAAGAATTATTTTTTGTAAATTAGTTTACTATTCATTGAGCTTAAATTTTGTGTGAACTTCACTTAGTGAAGAATAGCTTTTCTAGAAGCATTATTGTACACAGTCAGTTAGAATTAACATTTTGATAGTTGTTCTTTGAGAAGACTGGTTTGGGTCAGAATTCTTGAGAGGGCTAGGACTAGTTGAGTCTTAGAGGTGTTAGTCTAAACGGTTGGTTGTGCGGTTTGTTCCTTGAGAAGACCAGTTGGGTCAGAATTCTTGAGAGGGATAGGACTAGTGAGTCTTAGAGGAAGTTAGTCACACCAGTTGGGTAGTGCACTCTGTAATCGTTGATTATAGTGGATTAAGTCCTCGTTGAGAGAGGCGAAATCACCTTGACGGGTGGGCTGAAGTAGTTTGAGTTTCAAACGAACCAGGATAAAAATACTTGAGTATTTTATTTTTTGTTTGGATAAAAGATCTAAAAAGTAAGAAAAACTTATTCAACCCCCCCCTCTCTAAGTGTTTTTCCAAGCCTTCAACATGTGCATTCCTCTTTTGTATAAAACCCCTTGTGAATATTCACCCTATGTATCCTTGTGTACTCTAAGAACCTTTTGTATTTAAAATACTAAAAAATCATTTTTCAAACTATCACCACTTTCATATAAAAACCTTGGCTCTCTTTCATTGCATTTTCAAACTCTTTTTTAATCAAAACAATTTCAAAAGACTAAGAGTGACTTAACCTCACTCAAATCTTTTTTCCACTTGACTTTTCAATTTATAACCTTTCTCAAAGAGATTAAATATAAAGTCTTCTTTATAGTTGAGATATGATTCTCTTATCCCCATAGTAATTGTTGAAGTAAATGTGATTCTTTCTACATGAAGACGTTAGTTGGCAACTTGTTGATCTTTATATCCAAGTTAGTAGTCATTCCTCCATGATGATTCAATATCCATCTTCTCACACTTGTGGAGGTAATATTTGAGCTTTCTCTCTTAAAGATGATTAACTATCTTTTTTCTCCTAAAATCAATCACAATAAACCTTTTGTTATTTTTACTACGAACTACGAGGTTTTGATCCTTAATTGGTACGTAGGTATAAGACTTTGTCTTTCCAAACAAAGATATAAATAAATATATCTTCTCCCATCTCCACACTCATTTATTAAGCAAACAATTTTAACAAAACAAATAATATAAAAGGTTCTTGTAAAGTACTACAGATACATAAGGTGTTAATATCTTCCCTTAGTATAAACTGACCTCCGTACCTTAGATCTCTTCCTTATGATATGCTTTTAGTCTTTACTTGCATTGTATGTAAAATAATAGGGTTTCAATTTTTTCCCTTTTCCTTGGAAATAACAAAGTTCGGTGGCGGCTTCTTAAGTCATTGTGAGTCAAGTTCCTCGGTAGCTTGGTCTCGTCGATTTTTCACCGCGAAAGAAATGGAGAATTCACTGGGGATTATCCTCATGAGGGTTAAAGCCTAATTTATATTATTGGTTATTATTTTTTCTTATATATGTGATGTTTTGTGGTTCTTTGGGGGGTGTTTGTTTATTTTACAAGGACAAGTCCTACACCCGAATTTAAGTAACCATAGGAATTCAGATGGTGGTATAATCAAAAGTTACATGATTAGAGTGATCTTAACATAAGTAGCATATTATAACCCCACTCAGTGGAGGTCTCCTTGGGGTGGTATTGCTAAAAAAGTCAATTGTTGAAGCATTACTACTTTCAACCTGAGAGCCTTTGAAGCTGGGAGATGTAGAACCCTTTTAACCCATCTTGGCCTTTAGGATGTAGTATGGTGACAATTCAAAATTAGTCTTGGATTAGATGTTACGTGATACTACGGTCAGACGAGTTTTTCTTGAGAATATTATTGGTGTTCACAAGTAGTTGGGTGAATCAGTAATATTTGAAAGAAGAATCACGACTCTGATTTTACTTAGAACCTTATTTTATAGGTACATATAAACCCATAGTACATACCTTATGGGGTGTTTCTTAACTTTGACTCCATGCTCCTAACTTTGAAACCTAAACCATGTTATTGATTATTGCATAACCATGCATTCATGCATTCAAAAAATCCTTTTCATATAGTTTTTCAAGGAACTTATAAAAACTCTTTTTGCAAATATGAATAGGATCATGGATATTGGAAAGAGAAACACTAAGAAGTATGATTTCAAAAGTCCTGATTTACGAGATCTAAGCATTATTCAACTGTGAGCCCAATATTTAGATTCCTATATTTGTTGCCATACTTCTCTTTGGTTGTTTGACTTATTGTTTATACAATGTAAATTTTGTTTACCACATAGACAACTTTGGTGTTCACCGACCAGTTGTGAGTCTGTACCATTATTTGTTGCATAACATCATCTGCTTCACGGTTGAGAACCCTTATGTCGAAGTACTCAAATTTATCTTTGACTTTGCCTTATAGTGGTCTTTTTTAATTTGTGGTTTAGCAATTTAAACGTTGCTTAAGCGCCAACTGACTCGGTGTGTATTTATTTTCTCCATCGTGGGGTATGGATATGGCAAGATGTGTGTACATATTTATCCTATGCTCTACATCATAGAGGACTATTCCTTGACCAAGGGTAAAATCCTCATCCATGCCCTCGAGATTTGGCTTGGGTCGAGGTGGACATCTCCAGGCTCCACTTTTTAATGCCCTTTGATTGGCTAGATCTGAAGGGAGGGTGTGCCAATTACGAAGAAATGTGTGTAAGATATATCGGATACGCATAAATGTGTGTAGTATTTACCATCCCTACCTTTAGCACTCTAAAAGAGAGATGGATAAGAAAGCATACAACAGAGTAAAAAAAGAAAAGATAGACAAATATTTTGAAGTGAACTTGTTATTGTGAAACAAGGGAATAATAATTTAAATAGACCTTCAACCATAACATCTGTTTAGCATGGAGAAATTCCAAGTGCATGGTACTTGTCCTCTCTTAAGAAACTCTAAGAAGTATGCTACTATTTCTTACAATATCTCCTTCATTTGTGTATCCAAATTTATCTTTGTCTTCTGGAGTACCACTGGATATTCAGCTTTATTGAGGATGTAGCTTAAGAACGACCGCTAAAATCTTAGGGCCCCGACATTGTCTTTGCCAAATATTCTGGTACAACGCCTTCTAACCAACGAGACTGCCACATTCTTGCCCCCTTTTACTTTAGTGTGAATATCCGCCCGACCAATCTAGAGAAGATTGATGACCATTTTATAGGCGATTATGTCTTATTGTCGGACTCTCCTAGGGCTAAGAGCATTGTCGAATGAAGTTGATGTTCCTTGAGAGACTTGTCTCTCCGAACTTCACGAGAGAAGGTTGGACTACTCTTTTTGGTCTAGTATTTCTCTAATAAATAATGATGTTGGGCGAGAGATAAAAAATAACTCCTAATTAGAGGTATCTTTGGAGGAGACTTGTTTTATTTTCTATCAAATCTTAGGGTGTCGTTCCCATTAGCGTATTCAGTGAGTCTATATTATTTTATAGGCTTGCCATGGGGATTTGGTAGTTCATCTACGTCGGAGAAGATGTTGATGCTTAGAGAACTTTGCTTATGTGTTATATCGCATAAACTTTGGCCCCGATGGAAACTGTTGTCTTCATTGCGCGATTTATGGTTGTAGATTATTTAATGTTCTCGCTCTTTGATCGTATTTGCTCCTGAACGTCTATGTTTCTTGATGCAACACTCTAGAGTTATATGGAAGAAATTATTTACGAGAAGATCACTAGTGGAATCAACTTCTCTTTTGGCCTAAATGATGAGGAAAATGTGTTGTATAAGTTGCATGCTCAACCATAAAAGATTTCACGGTCGAGACTCATTTTGCTTTGTCGCAATTATGCAGTTTTATTTACAATACGAGCTTCATTTCGATCTATTGGATTTGGCTTGATGATATCTTTGTTCATCGGTCAAGAGATCCTTTAATACCAAGAGAAAGAACGTCAGTATAGGGTCTATGCCGACATTAACTATGAACTTGTTGTATCTTTGACGTCACCAAAGTAAGTATCACATCAGTAATGGGCAATAGAGGCAATGTTAAATCGGAATGCAGATCATTAATCTTTGGCATAATCTTCAAGGAAATTGCCTCAATTCTCTAGTAATTATAGTGTAGATTTAGATTTGGATCTAGGATCCTTTCTTGTTTTACTTAGACGAGTTCCCAGAGAATTAGAGACCTAAGAATCTGATGAATCGTAATTGAGACAATAATTGATTGGATCAAATGCGACAAATCTCCGTGTTTGATTCTAAGTGCTCTTGATTCGCTGACTCGAGGAGGTACAAACTGGTAAATTAGATACTGAGTCTGAAATAGTAAAAATTATAGGTATTAGAAGTTGTTTCCAACAGATGGTGTGATTGTTCTGTACAGGAGCCAAAACTCTAGATGTCGTTAATGAACTTTTTATCTTGAACCAACGATGTTGATCTATGTTGCGACGACGCATGGTAGAACTGTATGGTTAGCACTCAAACGTCCGAGTCAACTCAAAAATTAAGATAAGTATAGTGAGAAATATAGATCAGAAAATATATCTTACTTTTCAATGGGACCATATTTATATATCTTAGAACACAGTGAGTGGATTTAATTATTCCTTAGCTAGCTATTTGCATCTTTAGTCGACTCATAACTAATAATAATACTCCCAATGCCTCGTAAAAAGTGACATATTTGAATAATGTACAATTTTTAAAAAAATAATTAATTTTATTAATTTTAATTATAAAACTAATACATCTTTCAGACACATTTATAAGCAATACAAATATAATTATAATAAAAGTAATAGAAAATAATGATAAATGTTGCATTATATTATAAAAAAATCAATTATTTTGAAGAAACAAAAATGTAAATGATATACTTTTTATAAAATCTAATATCACTAGTAAACAATTTCAACATGATTGAAAAGAGTGAATATCAAAAGTCAAACAAAAAAATATCTGCAAGATTCAAGTTTTAAAAAGTTGCATTATATAAAACAAAACAATAATTTAATTGTATATATATATATATATATATATATATATATATATATATATATATATTTGTTTCAAAATCAAAAATTAAAAATCATTATTATTTTAAAACAAAATTTATTTATTAAAACCACGTTCATTTTGAAAGGGAAGAAATATATATATTTTTCTTCATAATTTTCCTTAATGCAACTCTTAAAGACAGCCTTTCCAATGTAGTGATCTTTCCGGACACTTTGATGGTGTAACAATTTGATGTTTGGTGGGTGAATTCGAGGATGTAGATGTAGTGATGTTGCGAGAAGCAAGCTGAAATCTGGGGGCCACAGTTTTCAGTGTATAGACAGACGTATAGTACGTGTGTGTTTGTTTTATTTTACTCATCAATCAGTATACATTATGCATGAGAGATAAAGAGAGAGAGAGAGAAAAAAAAAGCTGCAGAAGAATATCATAGAAATATGCAAATCACGGTTGCCCCATTCTTTTATTGTCTTGTCACTATCTTAACTCTCTCTCTTTCTCTCTCTCTCTCTCCTTCATGCAAATATATTCTTCGGTAATCTTACTGTGGAAAAGTGAAGACGGAATGGCGTCATGGCGTTCTGGCGTGCAAGGAAGAGATTATAGGGAGACAGAGAGTTTTCATTCCATAGTTTGTTTCATTCACGCTCCTCGTTGGTTGGTGGTCACAAATACACTGTTTCTTCATACTATGTAAAACTATCTTGTTTCTTCTGTGGTTTCCAACCAGCTGACACAAATATTCACAATAATAAATCCTTGTATTTTTAGTTTAACCTTGGATTGGATATATGTGTCAACAAATAATTTGTCGCCACACAAAGTGCAATAAATAAATTCATACAAAATACTTTAGATTTCAGGTTTGAACATTAAATAGAGTATTAGTAGTATGTGACTTCTACACAAAAGAGTATTAGTATATGAATTTGATTTGATTTATTTTAAATTTATAATCAATAGTACATTCTAGTAAATCATACTAATTGTTGAAAAAATTCCCATTATTGTAAATAAATGTTTTTATTTAAATTATGATAGTTTAATAACAATGTTTTTTTTTTTAAATTTGAAAAAATATTTACATAATAATTTAAATTAAAAATATAAAAAAATAAAATGATATAAATATTAAATAAGAATTTACTCAAACTTATATTTATTTAACATTTTCATGAATAATTATGTTTCTTAGTAATATATTCTATAACAGAATTTTCATCTTGGTTGTGAAAAAGACTGTTGTGACATTATTATAAAATGCATATTCATATTATTTATTTTTAAATTAAAAATAATTTATCATCTGTGTAGAAAGTTGTTCATGGGTTTAAATTAATACACCAAGAAATTTGTGATTTATTTTATAATTTAGTTACGTCTTCTTTTTTATTTTATTTCTAAATAAAAAAACAAGCCCATTTTTATTGTTGTTGGTTTGTCCATAGAGGTGAAATGTTAAAAAATTGACGCTTTATCAAATAAATATTAATTTAATAAATTAGTATTCTCTCTGTTCCAAATTATAAGAGAAATTTATTTTTTAGATTTATTGAATAATTAATGTACCATTCCACATATGGATCAAATATATTAATTATTCAATGTATTTAAAAAGTAAATTTTTCTTATAATTTGGAACGGAGGGAGTACTATGTTTTAATTAGGTTGTGATTGTGAATATGTATTGGATTTTAGGTTGTGATTGTGAATATGTATTGGATTTACCAAAATCCCAAATCAAAAACACAACAATGACACTGTTCATACAAATCAATTCTTGGTTTATAATAGAACAATGACATCATCCTCGATTTAAATTTAAGTTTCTACCTGAAATGAGAGAAGAAGATAATCAACTGACACATCAAGATAAGGAGATATGTTAGATATTATGATTTATTTCTTCGTATTTGATCGTCACTGTTGAGAGTCTCGACACTGCGAAATCCTGTGGTGATCCGCCATCTGAGTGCCTCCTCCAAATGAAAAATGATATTAAAACGTGAAATGAGGATCGATTTGCCCTAGGATGCTCTCTGAGCGAGAAGACAGGTAGAACCTAGAGTGAGGAGTCGTCGATGATTCTCACAATTTACTTCGGTGATAGAACGCCTAATAATATAACTCGTAGATGTTGTACTTCTCGTAACAACTTCCGAACCGGCATAGTTGAGCACTCAAATCCTCGTCAATTAGATCTGATGTGCATACAATGATGAAGAAACCTAGGGGTAACATTACAAAACTTACCTTTGGTCGGGAATGGTTCCTAGTGACGCTAAAGAATTACACTAACTCTTCCCGGTCAGAGCTAGTAATGATGAAACTCTAAGACAAAAAAATTTAAATATACATGCACGATTGAAATTCGGGTGCAGCAGACTCATATGTCATAAGGATGTCTTGACATCTTGTCACACCCTAAATTTTGCCTTGAATTTTTCATCTGATTCATTTGCATTACTTTACATTGTCTTATTCGCATCCCGCATTAGTAATCAAATTTTACATTTTTCCTTCACATCTTTAGTTAATACTTATGTTAATCTCTTGCATTTTACTAGCATTTGCATTTTTATAATCTCTTGCATTTTTATAACTTAGACTTTATTTTGATTTATATGTATAAGGACTTGTAATTAATTCGATTCATCCCCATTTGTAAAGTTGTATCCCCATCCCCATGAGATGTAATAATTAGTGAATATTTTATCGCTTTATCGTATTTAATTATTCATTCACAATCCACAAACCAAAATATTTCAAACTAATACTCGATTGCGAGCCATTTTCATACCTTGAGTTGACAAAGCTTTGAAGCGTCACAACAGCCACACATTTGTGCACACACCACGCTTGCTCTTGGGCTTACAATGAGACTTTAGTTTGTAAGTTAAATATTAATTAATTATCTAATTAGGTTAGTTAAAATTGATTAGTCCATCTAATTAATTTTATTAAACTAATTACTTGATTAAATTTTGTTTAATTAATCAATTAAATTTATTTCACGCATGTACCTACACAATATCAATTGTCTTATCATTTGTGCAAGCCACCTTGTATGGGCTCTTATCAATTATTCTCATCCATGAATGTACATAAGTTCGCAATTATTCGTTTCATTTCCATTCTCTCACCTCGGTCCACATACCACATTTATCATTCAATAAGGGCCCCTCATAGTAGGGAGTAGACCTTTGTCTATTCTCTCGAGATTAATCAAGCTTTCTTGGTTAATCATAGCCCAAATCTTCTCTCATTATCATTCACCACTTTCATAATCAAATTTTCAAACCTCGATCCAACGTCGAGTGACTTTTCAAAATCTTTTTCATTATAAATTCTGAGTATTTAAATCGTTGGTTGCTAGACTAATTGTTTGAAAACTTGTTCCAAATCAACTCTGAGTCTTTAGATCGTTGGATGCTAGACCAATTGTTTAAAGACTCTTAATAACATGAACTTCGTTTCACTTCACTTTTTCATAAGAAAACCTTTTTGGGATGATAGACGACTCATTGAGCATTGAGCTCCTCTAGTTTCTAGTACTTGAATCGTAGGATGTTAGTCCTATTGTTCAGTACTTTTCACCCACTTAAAATCAATTCAACTCATCAAACCTTGCCCAAGTGCAAGTCCCTTTTTCAAACTCAGATCGCTCACACGTGAATTGCACTAGTGATGTCTTATCGTCCACGTACGATTAAGCTCCTATTTTCATAAATAAAATCAACCAACCAACAAATGTTCTCGCAACCGAGAACTACATAAGCTCTGACTTACCCATCGCACTTGGAGAATATGTAGGCACGAGATTCTAACATCTTGGCGAGCACACTTTCAAAAAATTAAAACATGTCTCATTTCTTTTCTCTTTTCGCACATAGTAATTAGAAGATAGAAAATTAACACACTAAACATACAAACACACTTAGAAATAGATGGGTCCCATCGAGTACGATTGATGTGAGGGGGTCTAATACCTTCTCCTTGCATAACCGACTCCCGAACCCGCATCTATTGGTCCCGACAATCATTTCATTTCATTTTCATTTCTTGGGTTTTATCTATATTTTCCCTTTCCTCATTAGGAATAAATAAAGTTAGATGGCGACTTCTTTGTTTGTTTTGTATCGAAATTTTTCGATGGCGTCGACAGTTTATCGACTCCACTGGGGATCTTCTCAAGCGAGTCAACCCTAGTTTAGTTCTTTTTATGTTTGTGTGTTTATTGTTTTACTTTGCTTTCTTGGTGCTTTATTTATTATATTTATGTTTCCGTCATTTATTTCCTTATGCTTTATTTATTATCCTATTGATATATTCATTGTATGGGAGTTCTGAATGGGATCATTGATACGTAGAAAAGCCCAGTACCCAGGCTTCTTGGTAACATTAAGTTAGAGTGGTTACGTAGCTTAGGTCTATTAGACATCCGTGTTTCTTGGATCAACGTGAAGACTGCACCTTAGAGTTGGTCATTTTAAGGAATTTTTTTCACCGTATGCTAGTGCGGGACGACAATTTTTGGACAAAGGGCCTATAACTCTAAGTATTAGGATATCCAAACCGAGACCGACCGCTCAAGTAAAATTTTTGAGTATCCCTTTAAGATCTGTTTCTTGGAGTATACTTTTGGAAATGTTATCATCACGTAGGGCGTTCGCGTGATGATAATGTTTATTAAAAGGGGATCTGAGAATCCGAGAAACATTTAGCAGAAACCTAGTACAATCCTGTGTATGGGGTTATTGGGTAGAAAGCTTAGAGTCGTCCAATCATAAGGAGCCTACCTAATTAGGTTGTTCTGTTACCCATTTACCAGTACCATTCTTGTTTTACATATGTGTGACATCCCATAAACATCATTATTGCACATCAAAAACAAAAAAAAAAATCATGAATTTGCATTGCATCATCATGCATGCATTTCATCAACCATATACTCATTACCCTCTTTCCATTCAAGCGGTTAACAAGGCAAGCTGATTTCCCGACATCTGAAGAAAGATGAAGAACTTCGAACAAAAACAAGCGAAGAGATATCATTGAGTCCCCAAGATTCATGCCCAAGCTCGTGAAGATGCTTCAATAAGCCCATTCCCTGACAAGTGCTAAGACACAAGGGACATTCCAAAAGTCCGATGAGAAAGCTCATCCCTGCAGCTGATGGTCCCAAGGCCCTTTATCATTTCATCTTGCGATTTTTTTGTTTGTAATGTGTTGTTCTACATTTGAACTTTGTCATTCTTAAAATCGTAATTTTAATAAAATGAGCATTGCATCTTTTGAATTAATCATGTCATTTTCTTGTTTTTACTTTCTTGCTATCACTCAAAAATTACAAAAAAAACAACAACAATACTTCTTCCACCTCACTTTCTTTCTGTTTAAGCAAACATTGGAGAGAGGATGATGATAAACAAATACCCAATTTGCAAAAGTATGATTTCAAATAATACTTTGTTGATGATGTACAAGCATTGCTTCAAATCCCCCAAACAGTGGAGATATAAGGAAGATAATCCCTCGCTATCCCTTTCAAGCCTAGAAGTAGGAGTTTCTTTCTGGATACAGTTAACACCCTCAATTTTAACCTGGGACAGGGTAGTTTGTTCAGTTAAAGCAATTGATACATTCGATTTCCAAGAGGATCATGTCATCAGGGAATCATTCCCAAATAACTTCACAAAGGTTCAACAACATCCACTTATCATACACAATGTCGAAGAAGCACATAATTCAAAACTTACCATGATTGTTCCTTAAAGAACCATCAATATGGAAATCACAATCATCAAATTCTCACATCAGACAAATAGTTGTCACACGAGTTGTTCAAATACAAAAGTGACAAATAAAAAAAAAAAGAGAAGAAAAAAAATCAAAGAAATATCATCAAAGATCTCGACAAATGCAAAGCAAGAACAAACTTGTGTGACTTCCAAAGAAGAATAGGTGACTGCCGCCTCAAACACTATTGGTTCTCATGCCACCACGTCGTCATTTGCAATTACTCTCGGAAGTTGAATCAATCAACTGAACATAGGAATGGATAACATCATGAAGAATGGGTTGGGTACAAATCAAAATTCGAGCCTCATATCCTTTGTTTCATAAACCGTGAACCAGACCACGTTACAACATTCAAAAGACCTAATTGAAGCAAGGTTTCTTTTTAAAGCATACTAAAGCAAGGTTACATTAACCTGACTCCTCAATGTTTGCTAAATTCATTTGTGCTGATACCACGTTATCACATCGCTTTTTCGCATCTTGAATTTCAAATTGCAATTGCATCCTCGTCAGGATTTATCCATTTGTTTACCGCAATTTCATTTCAATAAATGATTTACTCTCAAACGTTTTACATAATCATCGCATTAAAATTACCATCGTAAGAAGAAAACTTAATCTGCAAGTTTAGCACTGCACATCAAGAGAATTTTAGAAGTTGAAGAATTTCATCATCATCTGCGAAGTTATCCCACCAGGGGCAAGCCATATCTTCAAGAGCTGATCACAATCAGAGGCATTCCATTTTTAGAATTCCAAACATTGGGGCATGTCATCTTCAAAGATCAACAATCCCTGTTAACCCAAACATCTTCGAGAACTTAGCATTTTGGGGAACTCAAGGCCAAGACCTATCCATCTTCAAAGATGCTCACAAGTATATCAATTCACAATCATCAGCAATTTCTGAACTCACAAGAAGTGTCGGGAAGTCATGCTTGCAATATCCTGCCAAAGGACCACGTTCAAAAGCATTTCTCATTTTTTACCTGTAACCATATAATTGGGGTACTCATCCAAACATTCAAATCAAATTTCTCAATCATACACACATGAATTCATTAATCATGCATTAAACCACGCATACCATTCATGGGGCATCCATTCATTACATGAACATTCAAAAAGCTCAAAACCTTGCTCGACATTTTCCACTAAAAACCAAGCTCTACCATACAAAAATCCAATTCCGTTTGGCCACGTCCAAAAAACCATTTCATACATTGATATGCATAATTTCATGTGCGTTAATCCACTGATTGAAGCTGTTTTCATGTTACCCCGTAGTCAATCCACCAGTTGGATATTATCATTATCTCCATGTCAAATTGAATCAACCCACTGGTTGAGGATATTTTTCAAATTCTTGTCAACCCGTTGGTTGAAATTAATCATTTATTTTCCAGAGAAACCCACTGGTTGAGAATAGTTTTCCAGTTCACCTTCATCAATCCACTGTGTTAGTGTTTTAAGTTGCCATTAATTTTGGTAAAACTAGGCTATAGCAATGTCTTGATAAATGTCATGACATTCAGAGATTGAAGATAAATCCTACTTGACAAGGATGTTTGAAGTACAGCTCAGAACTGGAAGCTAAAAGCTGTGCTGGAAATTCTGCAGAAAATAGTCTGATGTCATAACAGATGTTATGATATTCAGTGTGACATTCTGTTCTGCAGAATCTGTTTTTCCTGAGACTTTTCAGGAAGTTTGTTGAGCTGTTATATTATGTTTTTCTGGTACTAGAATGCATGCTCACGTGGATGCTAGGTTAATCTTAATTAGACCTAAATTGGTTGTTGAAAAGACCATGTTTTTAGGATTAAATTAAGTGAACCCTAGCTATCTTTATGGAAGCCCAAGACTGAAGTTTCAGGATTGCTTCTATAAAAGGAATTCAACCCTTATACTGCTGCTGCGCCTCTTTGTACTGTTAGGAGAGTTAACAATTGTATTTTGTAATTCTAGTATCTCTTGTGAGCCAAGCAATTATCAATTGATAAGTGCCTTGGACTAGGATTTGTTTGTAAGGGTAGTTTATCACTCAAAGCTTTAAAGCACGAGTGTTTGTCTCTTGATTGAAGCTTTAAAGCAAGATCAAGATAGTTTATTGAAGTGTGTCTTCACAATTCAATGAATCAATAGGTTGATATCACTGCTGTGATGGAGGGGGGGTGAGTAGGAACTCAGATCTAAGTAGGACTTAGGTTGAAGTTGCATTGGGTAGGTTTTAAGTGAAGGAGATAAACTGGTTAGTTTATTCCTGAATTAATTCTACTAATAGTGAATTTCCTCCCTGGCTTGGTAGCCCCCAGATGTAGGTGTAGTTAGACACTGAACTGGGTAAACAACTTATTGTGTTCTTTACTACTGTTTAAATTTATTGTGTAAATTGTTAACAGAGTGTCAGATAGTGTGTGTCATAACATTCTCTGTGACATCACGTATCTGCTTCCAAGAATTTCAATTGGCATCAGAGCAGGCACCCTGCCTGTTATTTCTGGGTGAGATATAGGGATAATAGTTTCTAGCGTAATGGATAAAGAAGGAGGATTTGGAGGTAGACCACCTATTCTGGATGGGTCTAATTATGATTATTGGAAGCCTCGTATGGTTGCCTTCTTAAGATCAGTGGGTATTAAAGCTTGGAGAGCTGCTGACAAAGGATGGAAACATCCCACCAAGCTTGAGAAAGATGGGATTGCTGTCTTGAAACCTGAGGAGGAATGGAGCAAAGAGGAAGAGGAGCTAGCTCTGGGGAACTCTAAAGCATTGAATGCCCTATTCAATGGTATTGACAGAAATATCTTCAGACTGGTCCATCAATATGAGCTGGCCAACGATGTTTGGGACACTCTCAAAACTACTCATGAGGGGACATCCAAGGTGAAGATGTCAAGACTTCAGATGCTCACTACCAAGTTTGAGAATTTGAAGATGAAAGAAGATGAGACTATTCATGAATTTCACATGAATGTTTTGGAGATTGCCAACGCCTCAGGAGCACTTGGTGAAAAGATATCAGAAGAAAAGCTGGTGAGAAAGATTCTCAGATCCTTACCTAAAAGGTTTGCAATGAAAGTGACTGCAATAGAGGAGGCTCAGGACATCAGCACCTTGAAGGTTGAAGAACTTATAGGATCTCTTATGACTTTTGAGATGGGAATCAGTGAAACTATTGACAAAAAGAACAAGAGCATAGCACTTGTATCTAATACTGAAGAAGGATGCAAGGTAGAAGATGAAGAGAAGATATCTGAAGCTATAGCTATGCTTGGAAGACAGTTCAACAAGCTCATCAATAGGATTGATCCAAAGTCAAGGTCAAATGTCAAGGACATTTCATCTGACATCAGCAGATCTTATGACTCCAGCAGAAGATCCAAGTCAGAGGAAAAAGGAAGTCAAGGCAGTGGAATCCAATGTCATGGTTGTGAAGGATATGGGCATATTAGAGCTGAATGTCCTACCTTTCTAAAGAAACAAAAGAAAGGAATGGCTGTCACTTGGTCTGATGGTAATTTAGGAAGTGAATCTGAGGAAGAAGGAGCCAAACTTGTCACTGCTCTCTCTGGAGTGTACAATTCTGATATGGATTCTAGTGATGAGGAAGTGACATTTGAAGAGCTTGCTGAAACCTACAGGAAGCTGTGTATAAAAAATGGTGAAGTTTGTCAGCAAAATGAGGAACAGAAAAAGCTGATTGAGAAGTTGGAAGCTGAGAATGTGAGGCTGGAGGTTGAGAAAAAGGAAAACACAGCCACTATAAATCACCTCAATAGTGATATTGTAATGTTGAACTCCAAACTTGATCAGATGTCTAAATCTATCAAAATGTTGACATCTGGTACTGATAAGTTGGAAGAAATTCTTCAGCTTGGACAAAATGCAGGAAATAAGCATGGTCTAGGATATGTGGCTGAAAAGAAACCTGTTGGTGACATTAAGAAGAAGAGACATGAGAAAACAATGTCAAAACAGTTGTCACAATATAAAACAGGAAATGTGTCTGGCTCAGGGTATGTGGCTGCAAAGAGATTTGCTAATAACCAGAAGTGGAACAAACCTGGCAGGTCAATGGCAAAGAAGATGTCACACCACAAAACAGGAAATAGGTCTGCCCCAGGATATATGGAGGCTAAGAAATTTGTTAATAACAAAAGGAAGAACAGACCAAATTAACCAATGTCAAAACAGATGTCACAACATTGGGTTCAACATCAAAATCATAGAAACTTGAACAAAAAGTTTCAAAGATGGAGATGTCATTATTGTGAAAGGTTTGGTCACATAAAGTCCTTCTGCTATAGGCTACATGGATACCCTAATCAGACTCCCTATGTTAAGCCTAAGAACATCAAGGTACCTTACACTCAAACGTGGAAGAAGAGGACTGCAGCTCTGGTAGCTCACACTTCTCTTAGAGTGTCTGCCAAGGAAGATTGGTACTTTGACAATGGGTGTTCTAAGCATATGACTGGAGACAGAAATCTTCTTAAAGATGTTAAACCTCATTCTGTCAGTTCTGTTACTTTTGGAGATGGAGCTAAAGGAGAAATCAAAGGTATTGAAAACTCAAACTGGTCTGGAGTTCCAAACCTAAATGGAGTGTCT
This sequence comes from Vicia sativa, assembly GCA_021764765.1. Taxonomy (NCBI): domain Eukaryota; kingdom Viridiplantae; phylum Streptophyta; class Magnoliopsida; order Fabales; family Fabaceae; genus Vicia; species Vicia sativa. Next base: position 249,018,700 of record CM038793.1, read on the forward strand.
TGGTAAAGGTTTGATCGCAAATCTCATTAGCATAAGTCAGCTATGTGATATGGGATTCACAGTCAACTTCACTAAGTCTGAATGTCTTGTAATCAATGATGAACAAGTAGTGATTATGAGAGGAGTCAGATCAAAGGACAACTGCTACATGTGGGAATTTGAGAACACCACTCTGTCCTCTGTGTGTTCTACAGACAAAGATAAAGAGGAAGTAAAGTTGTGGCAGCAAGAATATGGTCATCCACATCTCAGAGGAATGGAAAGGATCAGTTCCATAGAGGGAGTCAAAAGGATACCAAGACTTCACATGGATAAAGGGAGAATCTGTGGTAAGTATAAGGCTGGACAAGAAATCAGAATGTCACACTCATTATCTAGACAACTGACCACTCCTAAAGTACTGAAGCAAAGTACTAGGATCTGGCATGAATGGTTAACCAAGCATCTTACTGTCAAAGGATACAGGAGAGGAGTCTTGGATGAAACCCTCTTTGTCAAAGGTGGAAAGATCATGGTGCTTCAAATTTATGTTAATAACATAGTTTGTGGAGGAATACCTGACACAAGTGTGAGACACTTTGACAACCAAATGCAAGCTGAATGAGATTTGATTCATTTTCTTGACCGCAAGTCTCACGGATGGAAGACTCAACACTCCTTCCAGCAAGTATGCAAGGAATTGTGTCAAGAAGCTTGGAATGAAGAATGACACCACACTAAGACTCCTACCCTCCACATTTGAAGTTGTCCAAGAAAACAAGTGGAGAAAGTGTTGATCAAAGCTTGTAAAAGCCTTTGATGGATGTTTCTTCTTGAGAAACAATCTTATTTCTTGGAACAGAAGAAGCAAAACGTGTGGCTTTATACAATGATGAAGTTGAATACATAGTAGGAGAAATTGCTTTAAGATGATCCGATGAAGCGATCTTGACTAAGTACAATGTCATACAGGATGTCATGACATTGTCCTGTGACATCTGTACTAAAGTTCTTGAGGCTAGTCAGTTTAAAACTTTAAGGGGAAAATTGGGTATTTGTCAATATGAAGAGTTGTAGCAATTAACTATGCTTACAACAAGGGATGGAAGGGACCTTTTACTTCAATTATTTACAAGTGGGTTATTTAATTATTTTCACATTATTCTTAAAAGGTCCAAGAATAGGAAGAGACTCCCACTTATAATACCTTTCTCATTTGAAAGTAGTATCATTCTTTCTTCACTCAAAAGAAACTCTGAAACCCTCTACTATTTTCGCTCTCTTTTTCTCAAAAACCATCAGCGAAATATATCTTCATCATCCTCATCATCTCAACAATCAGGATCTTCATCTTCATCCATGGCTGAAGTTAGGGCAAATGCTGAAGTCATGCAAACTGAAGCACTAAGGGTTACTCCATTGCGTGTATTGGCTACTGACCTAGAAAGAGTCAAGAAATTACGTACAAGGAATGCAAGAAGGGCTCAAGCATCTCCTACTGGTAAGACTTCTGCACCATCCTCTTCAGTTCCTCCAGAAATAACGAATAGAGAGGGGTCTAGGTCTGTACATATAGCCATTGCTAGATTAGTAACCAGGATCCTAAACGAAGACCAATTTGTACCTGGGGTTTCAATCCCTCTAAACTATAAGTCTGCTAGCCCTAGTTTAGCAGTTGATCCAGATGTCACTGAGAATGTCGAGACATCTGGTGATCATGATGCTTCCCCTGTCAAGAATGATGTTGATCCTTCAGTACGTATTAATGATGTTTGTTATGAAACCCCTGCTGATAAGGAAGATGTGATATCTGATAGCATTCTTGAGGAATCCCCAGCAAAATGTGCCTCAGAAAAAGTTCCTGCTGACTATATTTCTGAGAGTATTCTTGAGGAATCACCAGCAAAGTGTGTCTCTGATAAAGTTCCTGCTGACTACATTTCAGACAGTATCTTAGAGGAATCTCCAGTTCAAGGGTCTGATCATTTAACTGAACCTCCTGCCATTGACTTAAATGAAGTGTTCTCAGACAATGATCTCATTGCAAATGTCAATCCAGGCATTGCAAAGAGGATGATGAAAAGGAAGGGAAAATAGGCTGCCTCATAGAGCCCTGCTAAAGAAAAGGGTTTTGAAGATGTGTGCAAGGGTGAGAAGTATTCCAAGGCTGGACCCTCTACTAAGAGATGTAGAGTAAAAACTGTTGGTGGTGACTCTAGACCAAAGAGAACACCAATTGTGAAAAAGAGGAAAGAACCTGAATCCTCAGAGTCAGATCAAGACTCTGATTTTGATGCTAAGGAGAATGTCACAGACATCCATCCCAGAAAGAAGCAAACTCTTGGGAAACTGCTCAAGGTGCCTGAAGTGGCCATTGATAACATTTCTTTCCATCATCCTGAGAATGCTGGAAGATGGAAGTATGTTTGCTTAAAGAGGGTGGCTCTGGAAAGAGAGTTAAACAAAAGTGCTCTTGAATGCAAGAAAATTGTGGACTTGATTAAAGAGGCTGGTCTGATGAAAATAGTTGTGAATTTCTCAAACTGTTATGAAGTTTTGGTAAAAGAGTTCATAGTCAACCTGTCAAGTGGCTGTGGGTATAGGAGCTCTGCTGACTACCAGACTGTATATGTGAGGGGGAGGAAAGTCAGGTTTTCTCCAAATGTGATCAACAGATTCCTAGGTAGATCTGATAATGTTCAGCCAGAGCTGGAGGAAACTGACAACAAGATCTGTCACACCATCACTGCCAAACAAGTAAGGCAATGGCCTCTGAAGGGATCAGCAAGTAAGTTGAGTGTCAAATTTGCCATCATGCATAAGATTGGTGCTGCTAACTGGGTCCCAACCAATCACAAATCCACCATCTCTAATGGACTGGGAAGATTCATATATGCAGTAGGCACTCAGGCTACATTTGACTATGGATCCTATATTTTTGAGCAGACCCTCAAGCATGCTGAAAGCTATGCTATCAAAAGACCCATAGCCTTTCCCTCCCTCCTGTGTGGCATTATAGTTGATCAGTATCCAGACATTCTTGGTGACAGAGATTTAATTTGCAAAAGGGCTTCTCCTCTTGGATTTCATTACAAACTCTTCCAAGGCAAACATGTTCCAGATATTGTCATGACATCTGCTGAGACATCAACTGTCAAAGAAAATTCTCAGAAGGCAAATGTCATTGCTGTGCTAAAAGAAACTTGCAAGGAGCTTGAAGCAAGAAAGCAAAGTCTGGAAGACCTGATCTCTACACTTGAAAAGGAGCAAGACATAGATGTTGAGGAAGAAGGGCTTGTTGGTGATGATTCTGCTGCTAATATGGATGAAGATGCTGAGGCTGCTCAAGCAACTGCTGATGAAGAAGGTTCTGAAGATGCTTCCTTCCACAGTGCTTCTTCTGGAGAGAAAAGCACTTAAGATGTACTCTTGTGCACTGTTGCTTCTGTTTGATTGTTCTGTCAATTTTCTTTCTTTCTTGTTCTTGTTCTGTATTTTCCAAGTTTTGTGTATGCTGGATGATTGTAATCCTTTTATTGACAAATTTGTAATGCCTTGACAGAGATGTACCCCTAAACAATGCTGGTACTTAATTATATGTTGAATGTTTGGGGCAATTGTATTGTTTCCTTTGGCCCTTTGTGGCTAAAAAGGGGGAGAAGAACTACTGTTGAACAATGGCTGGGAATTTTGGGAAACTGTATGGCAATTTTTAAATTTGTATGTGGGCAATTGTGGGAATTGTGGGATTTCTGTATGGGTAGAATTTATCTTATCTCTAGGTTCTAGTTTCTTTAAGCTTAGAACAAGTTTGTCTTCTGCTGCATAGGTTCTCTGATGTGTTAAGTAGTTTTAGCCAAAAATGTGCCAAAGGGAGAGTTTATTAGTGTTTTAAGTTGGCATTAATTTTGGTAAAACTAGGCTATAACAATGTCTTGATAAATGTCATGACATTCAGAGATTGAAGATAAATCCTACTTGACAAGGATGTTTGAAGTACAGCTCAGAACTGGAAGCTAAAAGCTGTGCTGGAAATTCTGCAGAAAATAGTCTGATGTCATAACAGATGTTATGATATTCAGTGTGACATTCTGTTCTGCAGAATCTGTTTTTCCTGAGACTTTTCAGGAAGTTTGTTGAGCTGTTATATTATGTTTTTCTGGTACTAGAATGCATGCTCACGTGGATGCTAGGTTAATCTTAATTAGACCTAAATTGGTTGTTGAAAAGACCATGTTTTTAGGATTAAATTAAGTGAACCCTAGCTATCTTTATGGAAGCCCAAGACTGAAGTTTCAGGATTGCTTCTATAAAAGGAATTCAACCCTTATACTGCTGCTGCGCCTCTTTGTACTGTTAGGAGAGTTAACAATTGTATTTTGTAATTCTAGTATCTCTTGTGAGCCAAGCAATTATCAATTGATAAGTGCCTTGGACTAGGATTTGTTTGTAAGGGTAGTTTATCACTCAAAGCTTTAAAGCACGAGTGTTTGTCTCTTGATTGAAGCTTTAAAGCAAGATCAAGATAGTTTATTGAAGTGTGTCTTCACAATTCAATGAATCAATAGGTTGATATCACTGCTGTGATTGAGGGGGAGTGAGTAGGAACTCATATCTAAGTAGGACTTAGGTTGAACTTGCATTGGGTAGGTTTTAAGTGAAGGAGATAAATTGGTTGGTTTATTCCTGAATTAATTCTACTAATAGTGAATTTCCTCCCTGGCTTGGTAGCCCCCAGATGTAGGTGTAGTTAGACACTGAACTGGGTAAACAACTTATTGTGTTCTTTACTACTGTTTAAATTTATTGTGTAAATTGTTAACAGAGTGTCAGATAGTGTGTCATAACATTCTCTGTGACATCACGTATCTGCTGCTAGGAATTTCACACTGGTCGATGTTGGCTTTCTTTCTTACTTTTCAAACTTAACCCATTGGTTGAGATGTTGTGTCGACTTTCATTAACCCACGTGTTGATGTTAGTTCTTGTGTCGACTTTCATTAATCCATGTATTGATGATCGTTTTTCGTGTTCACCTTCATTAATCCATTCGTTAATATTGGTTTTATTTCTTGTTTATTCGAACTCGATGCATTGAGTGAGGACAATGTGTCGACTTTCATTAACGCACGTGTTAATGTTAGTTCTTATTGTTTACTGTCATTAACTCAAGAATTGATGTTAGTCCTCCGTTGTTTACTTTCATTAATCCACTCATTAGTGTCAGCATTTATTTTTGTCCATCCACTGATTGAAAGTTTTCGTCATTAACCCACGCGTTGATGTTAGTTCTTATTGTTTACTTTCATTTATCCACGTATTGATGTTAGTTCTTTGTTGCTCACCTTCGTCAATCCACTGGTTGATGTTGACCTTTCTTTCTTACTTAACCCATTGGTTGAGATGTCGTGTCGACTTTCATTAACCCATGTGTTGATGTTAAGTTCTTGTTGTCTGATTTTATTAACCCACGTGTTGATGTTAGTTCTTATTGGTTGACTTTCATTAATCCACACATTGGTGTCAGTCTTTATTTTTGTCAATCCATTGATTGAAAAGTCTTTATTTTTATCAATCCATTGATTGAAAAGTCTTTGTGTCAACTTTCATTAACCCACGTGTTGATGTTAGTTCTTGTTGTTTACTCACATTAATCAACGTATTAATGTTAGATCGTTGCTCACCTTCATTAATCCATTGGTTAATGTTTGGCTTTATTTCTTATTTTTCTAACGCGATTCATTGGTCGAGGATATCGTGTCGAAGTTCATTAACCCATGCGTTGATGATGTTTCTTTCGCAGCTTTATCTTATTTAATTCCAGCATAGTTTATTCTCAATTTCCAGTTTCCCAGTAAAATCCTTACATTCATGGCACGCCATTTCATCGCATTACATACCATTACATTTTGCACCAAGGACAAAATTAGGGTCTTTTGTAATTAATTACTTTCAGCCATTGATCCACGTTATCAAGCTGAAAGATAATTAAATAGGGACAGCTGTCACACCCTAAATTTCGCCCTGAATTTTTCATCTGATTCATTTGCATTACTTTACATTGTCTTATTCGCATCCCGCATTAGTAATCAATTTTTACATTTTGGCTTCACATCTTTAGTTTATACTTATGTTAATCTCTTGCATTTTACTAGCATTTGCATTTTTATAATATCTTTGAATTTTAGTTAGCATTTTGACTCTGCATTGTTAATTTGTAATTGAATATATTTTGCATCAAAGTAGTCTTAGTCATAGTTGCATCATTTTGAATTTTGCACATTTTGACTTTGCATTGTTTATTTTTTTCAATTTCTGCTCATAACGGTCAAAACTTCTGCTCCTAACGGCCAGAACTTCTTTAATGTCAAATAATTGTTTTATATGTAGAATAATGTTTATTATTTTATATTATTTTTTTATTTTTATAACTTTCGATTGTTTTTTTATATATATTTTGCTTAATTAGTGGTTTTATTATTAATAATTAGATGTTTCAAACAATGTTGTTTTCTTTATATTTCTTCTAGAATTTAGAATTTAGTTAGTACTCTCTTAATTAATTCTTTGCCATGCCACCACCACCATAGTACAAAGCCTGCAAAATTCAAATAAAACAACATCAGTACACAAGTTCTTCCCACTCTCATTCCACCCTCTCCACTACCTCTTCATTCCACCAATTTTCCAGCTAATTATTGTACAAACTTGTCCTTCAAACTTGCTCCACAAATCCCAAATTACCCTCACTCAATATCTCTTTAAAATACAACCCCTCATCCTCTCAACATTCACCAACGATCTCACCCAAACTTCTACACAAAAAAACAACAATCCTTCACAAAACCTCCTTCCATAACCATCCTCACCACAATATCATAAAACTCATACAGAATCACAACACATTCTCTTCATCCACCCATGAGCAGCCTCTGTCTCTCACCCACCAACACCACAGGGACAAACTTTCGGCCATCCTTCAGTTCACAACAACTAACATCAAATACAACACAACCTTCAAACCACCTTCAACCACACTCATCATACACCTCATATCCATCTGAGGAAAACAACCGTCGCCGCTCACATCTCCATCCGTCAAATACTCTTCGAACCTCAACCTCCATACAAATGAACAACTGCCAGAAACTATAGATCCAGAAGTAACACGCACAGAAGCAGAACGCACAGAGGAACAGATGAAACATGTTCAATTTGGTTTTATTTTTTATTCTATTTTACTGTTTTAATTTAAATTAATTAAAAATTTTGTGGATATGTGAAGAAACAGGGAGTGGCTGGCTAGGTGTCTTAGGGTTTCATGTTTTCCTTTTTTTTCTTCTTCAGATTATGGACCTTAATCTGTTTTAATTTCCTTAGCCCAGTTAACTATTCGGTCCATGCACACTTTACCAGTCTTATCCCAATATTTTGCTACCATTTATTTCATTAATTCTTTGTTATTTAAATCAATTTTTTTACTAATTACTTTTACTTAATAATTTTAGTTAATAATTATTAATTTAATTAATTAGAATATGTTTATATTTGGTATGGATTAATTTCTCATTCTTTTTATTTATTAACTTAGAATTTATTTTGATTTATATGTAAAAGGACTTGTAATTAATTCGATTCATCCCCATTTATAAAGTTGTATCCCCATCCCCATGAGATGTAATAATTAGTGAATATTTTATCACTTTATTGTATTTAATTATTCATTCACAATGCACAAACCAAAATATTTCAAACTAAATACTCGATTGTGAGCCATTTTCATACCTTGAGTTGACAAAGCTTTGAAGCGTCACAGCGACCACACATTTTTGCACACACCACGCTTGCTCTTGGGCTTACAATGAGACTTTAATTGGTTAGTTAAACATTAATTAATTATCTAATTAGGTTAGTTAAAATTGATTAGTCTATCTAATTAATTTTATTAAACTAATTACTTGATTAAATTTCATTTAATTAATCGATTAAATTTATTTCGCGCATGTACCTACATAATATCAATTGTCTTATCATTTGTGCAAGCCACCTTGTATGGGCTCTTATCAATTATTCTCATCCATGAATGTACATAAGTTCGCAATTATTCGTTTCATTTCCAGTCTCTCACCTCGGTCCACATACCATATTTTTCATTCAATAAGGGCCTCATAGTAGGGAGTAGACACTTGTCGATTCTCTCGAGATTAATCAAGCTTTCTTGGTTAATCATAGCCCAAATCTTCTCTCATTGTCATTCACCACTTTCATAATCAAATTTTCAAACCTCGATCCAATGTCGAGCGACTTTTCAAAATCTTTTTCATAATAAATTCCGAGTATTTAAATCGTTGGTTGCTAGACTAATTGTTTGAAAACTTGTGCCAAATAAACTCCGAGTCTTTAGATCGTTGGATGATAGACCAATTGTTTAAAGACTCTTAATAACGTGAACTTGTTTTGACTTCACTTTTTCATAAGAAAACCTTTTTGGGATGATAGACGTTGGACTTGGTTACTATCCTTGTGCTTGGAGCTTGATCTTTGGACATAGGATTATGACCTCTACCTCAACTTGGAGATTTTTGTGCCCTTGGTATTATTATTTATTGTCTAGTTATTATCTTTTTATGTAGGTTATTTCGTTAAACTCGGCTAAGAGTGGATTTCCTCCAAATACAGTAGTTACTCTGCCCGTTTTTCTTAAGAAAAGAGTTCACCTAAAGGCATTGATTTATCTGGAGCTTGGTTTTTTGTTGCTTATGTGGTAATCCAAAGGATGAGATATGGTATTGGCTCTTGATGTCAAGTACTAATCTTCTCACTCGGTTAGATCTTTCTTTACCCTTACCTTTTACTTTATGCACTTAGGTTAGCCTCTTTATCTCCTCCCCATTCTTTAATTTTCAAAATCTTCCCTCTTTTTCATAGGATTCTTGTTTTCAAAACTCAAACCGCTTTCATAAAAAAACTTGGACTTAGGTCCATGAATTTTCAAACTTTGTTTTCTTAATAAACTTTCAATCCATGTAATAATAATTTGACTTTTACTTTCACAAGACTAAAAAAAACCTAACCTCATTAAAAAAATTTGAGCTCTTTGTAGCTTTTCTAAACCAACATTTTCTTAAAATCAACCAACACATAATTTTGGTCTTTTTTAGCCGAGCTACTTGGTTTTGATTTCAACATTGCAAATTGTTGGTATGTAGGCCTAGAACTCATTGGAAGTTCTATCAAACCAAAAATTATATAAAAAAATACTTCTTTTTTCCCCCACAATCCATTTTGTACATATATTTTGTTTAGCACACATATACAAATTTTCAAAAAGGTTCATGCGGAGTACCGTAGATGCTTTGGGTGCATAACACCTTCCCTTTGCATAACTAACCTCCGGTCCCAGATCTCTGATATTTTTTGTTAGGATTTTATCCACTCTTTTTTCCTAGTCCTTTGGATAAAATAAAAGCGCGGTGGCGACTCTTTTGTTACTTTTTGAGTTAAGTCAATTCAATGGCTTATACTCGCAATTTTTGCCGCTTAAGACTTGGAGAAACAACTACTAATTGAAGAGGAAACTCTCTACGCTAAAATGCTATTTTTCTTTGTAAAAAGATGTAAATTCTTTCAAGTCATTTGTACTAAAAATTTGTTTACATATCAGATTGTGTAGAAGCATATTTACTTGTAAACAAACTTGTTATCAAACTGTTGTTTGATTGTTCCTTGAGAGTACAGTTGGGTCAGCTTCTCAAGAAGTCTAGGACAATTAGTCTTAGAGGTTGTTAGTCACACACAGTTGGTGTGTGTAGGTGTTATTCATTTCCAGTTGGGTTGCGCACGTGTAGTAATCAGTTGGATAATTGGATTAAGTCCTCGTTGGAGAGAGGTAAATCACCTCGGAAGGGTGGACTAGAGTAGCTTGATGTTTCAAGTGAACTAGTATAAAAATATTGTGTTATATATTTCTTTCTTAGTCTTTCAATATTCATCAAAAGCAAAGCATTTTCAAAGGGGATTGTTTGTAGAATAAAAGTTTTCAAAGTATAAAACCCAATTCAAACCCCCCTTTCTTGTGTTTTTCGCAAGTTCAAGATTTTTTCCCAGCGTGCTTCTAGAATCTTTTCCCTGACCCCTTCCTCTGATCCTCATTTGAAGTTGAATCCACATTTTCTTGGTATGTATGCTTGCAGAGCCTGATTATCACTTGTTTACTAAGTGCCCCTCTCAATGATTCTTTGCTCGTGTGCTTCAAGAGAACCTTGTAGTTCTTCAACCTTCATTTCTTAAATATTTTTGGATCCTTCTATGGCCACCACGATATGGTCAAATTTGGGGGTTAGGGTTCGTAGGATCTTTTCGACAATCATTTTAGCATCGACCGTCTCACCACAATTCTTTATGGCATTTATGTGTATGATGATTCGATTGAAGCAATCTGCTATCTTTATGTTGTCTTCCATTTGGATCAATTCATATTTACGCATCATTGTTTGTAATCGCACATTCTTCAATTTCTAACACAGTTGTTGAACTTTTTCAAGATTTCTCATGCTTCCTACAAAGTTGTAGATCCTTCATTCTTCTCAAATTGTGCTCCGTCAACACATTGATAAATCAAGAATGTTGTCTTACAATCCTTTTTCTTGTTTTCTTTATGAAGCTTCTTATGTACATTTGTGGGTTGTGCGGGATATTTTGGTAACCATCTTCTACGATTTTTGTAACTTCTTGGTACCCAATATCGCCTTCATGTGCACTCTCCACCAATCCCAATTATTTCCATTGAGAGTCGGGAGATTTTTTGTAAAGGTTACACTGATTTGCACCATTGTGTGTCTCACAAGGCTTTTGGATCAAAACCTTGCTCTTGATACCAATTATTAGAGTAAAACGGTATTATAATTGAGATAACATACTTGTGGAGTGTCAATATTTTCTATTATGCAGTAATCACAAGTACAAATAACACATCTAATGTTGGACCTGAAATGCGTTTTGCCTCGGCACCTGAAAGGACTTATCACCTTGGTGTTTAAAATACTGAGGGGTATTTTAATAGCACATGGGTTAGATCCACAATGTCTACATTTTTATTATTTACAAAAAGTAGCGTCTTTTTATCTAGGCTTTCAAATAAAACCGATGGGTGATCATTTTTTAATTAAAATCGTTACATTGTTTACTTAGAATATTTCATATTCTACACAGGATCTAGATTTCAGATCTTCAAATCATATAATTTTAGGTTATATCTAGATTTCAGATCTAAAAATCATATAATTTTAGGGTAGATCAAAAGCTGGGTGCAAGGAGATCTTCAATCGTTACATTCAAGACCTAGATTTTAGATCTTTAAAGCATATAATGAAAGGGTAGATCAAATGTTGTGTACAAGGAGATCTTTAATCTCTTTTGCACCCATTTGTTTCTAATATGAACAAAAAAAGGGTTAGATAAATAAATAATCTTTTGCTCAAATAAATATTTAAGAACGCAAACCTTAAACCACAATACTTTTCCACTCTTGCAATCCATCAAGGAGAACTCTTCATGGAAAACACTCTTGCAAACCTAAAACTCTTCATGTTGTTACAATGCTTGAGAGGCATATGTCTTAATATTCAGTATGCTTTTATAGTGGGGGTTTTTATCTGTTTTATGCGGATCACTAATGGTAACGTCTTGAGCATTGATAGTCATGAAATGGACTGCAATGAATTGAATAAGGATTTGTTAAATGTACAAATTTTAATGCTATATTTTACGTCATTTTTTAAAGGAAAATTGACATGTTATGACATTTTAACGCTAGAGCTTACCTTGGATTTTTAAGAAAATTGACGGGTTAGGAAATTAATTTACAATTAAAAAAATACTATTAATAGGGAATTTAGAACAACATGTGGCGCTCATGTGTTGGAAACGTCTCTTTTAGGTTATCACTAGAATAGAAAGGATCATCTTATTTTTAATTTGTAACGTATCTTTTAGATTATCAAAGAGGTTTTTCAACTATTTAAACATCTAATTATCAACTCATTATTTCAAAGTCTTTTCCTATTTTCAACTTCTCCTTACCAACTCTCAGTTTCCTTGTTACGAATATATCAAAAATGGATGCAAATATGTTATTTCTTTTCAAAGAAAACTATTTTAACTTCAATGATTTCGAATGTTTAGAAAAAGCATTAAGGGAACCTATTACCAAACAAAAGTTTAGTGGTTACTTTAACATTATACATGGTCCATTATAAACTAATCTTGTTAAAGAGTTCTGGATGAATGTGTTTGTTGTGCCAACTAGTGATAAATAAATTATTCAGTTCTATGTCAATGGCGATCATTTTTTCATTACTCCATCACTGATTGCTTTGACAATCAATTGTGAAGATTTTGGTAGTTGTGTTGAACTTTATGAATTCAACTGTGTCTACACAAACCTCCTTCACCGACTTTATGCCAAAGATACTAATCTCTCTAGTCCTACTTGTCTACGCCCTATTGCAAAATTTTGATTTCAACTTCTATTGTCAAATCTTCGCCCAAGAGAGAAAGACATGGAAACGCTTACTTGGTATGACAAGCATCTCTTGTTATTTGTCACCTACAACATGAGAGTTAATCTTCCTCTTACCCTTTTCAACTTCTTGAAGAAAATGATAGACTTCTTGTGAGGAAAATTCTTTCCTCATACCTTATGGAAGAGTTCTTTATGAACTTTTCAATAAGTTAGGGATGGTTAGGAGTGATGTTGTAGTTAAGTGGACTGAGAATTTTGACTTTATTGAGTAGTTTTATTTATTTGTGTTGTTGTAGTTGCTTTGGTGATGTTGTAGTTCATACCAATAAAATATTCAAATTTTACTATTATTGTCTATTCTTATTTAATCCAGTTTTTGTGTTAAGTCGTTGAAAACGGTTAAAAATACGACAAATAGGATTTGAAGGGAGGTTCCTTATAGCTATATTATATCGGTTATAAAACAAAAACGAGATAACAAATTTATTAATATTTTATGCATTAAAGAAGACGTTAAGTTATAGTTGTGTTACTTCGGTTTTTTATAACACCGAAATAACATATTTATTATCTTATTAATAGAATCAAACTTTGCGCTCTCAGTATATATTCTCTCTTTTTTAGCGTGCTGGACATAAAAACTTTGTCATAAAATGTATTATTTGTTGTAATGAATCTCTTGTACTCATTTAATATAATTGGTATTTATACATATACAAGACAAAATAGCATACAACCATTGGGCAGCTACTAACAGTAAAGAGTTTGAATTATTCTAAGAGATTAGACATTGCATATTTTTTCTCATTTTAACACATTTTGGTGATAATATCTTGAACTATAAATATTATTTTAAGATAGAACTTATTTGTATCATATAAAAGTTAGTAATTCATTCTTTAATTTTTATGAATACGATAAAATAAATTTGTTTTAATTATCCAATTATTATTCAAAGTTGAATACATAATTAAGATCAACACTTAAAAATTCTGATGAACTCGAGTTGAATCAATTTTTAACAAATCGAATTAGAAAAAAGTTTGTGACGAATTTAGATCAAATTTCGAGATCAAAAACAAAAATTAAACCAACTAAAATGTTCGTTTTTATAAGAACAAAAATGTTATTTTGACATTGAATTTGACACTACGCCGTATGCATTGTTCACAAATACGTGAACAGTGTATACATAGTATTTTGGTTTTTTAATATATTTTTCTCTAAAATTATTTTATGCAATGTAATATTAAAATTTGATTAATATAATATAAAGTTTGGTTAATATATATTCTGACACAAAATTTAGTATATATACAGTTTAGACTTCGGTTAATACTATATAAAATTAGTTAATACAAGCATAACTTGGTTAATAAATTCTCAAACGTAAAAAAATATTAAATAGTAAAATAAAATTGTTTAATATAGTGTAAAAGTTTGTTAATATATTTATAATTTAGTGTCATAGCATGGTTAATAATATGTATTTTATTGTTTAATAAAGCAGTGAAAGTGATTAATGAATTATAAATAAAATAATTGGATAATGACGTACAATTTTGTGGTTAATACAATTATAAAGTTGGTTAATGACATAATTCTATATTTATGTTATAAAATAAATTTAAAAAATAAATATATATTTTTAAAATAATATTATTTTATTAAAAAAATATTGTTCACCGTATAAATACAATACATTTGTATAAACAAGTGTATTGATGTAAGTATAGTCTAGAAATTGGGTGTACTTGTTATAAGAAATATAAATAGTTATAACTTTTGTATAAAGTTAGGGGAATATTACATGTTAATTAATAGAGTTTACGGGAAAACATTATTTTAAGTAGAAAAAGTTAGATTTTAGGGCAAAAGAAAATTTCTTAAATTCGTAAGGTGGTCTATTAAAATAAATAAGAATAATATTTTTGTTATTATATTATATTATGTATTTTAAATTAGAATAAATAAATTTAGTTATGTTAAAAAATTTACAAAAAAAAAAAAAACTTAATGAAATATTATAAATTATTTTTATAAGTTCTCTCAAATAAGTAATTTTAAAAAATGTATGCTATTAGGTATATTCGGATAATTTAATATAAACAAGTAATATTAAATTTTATTGTTCTTTTAATTTTTTATTTTATTTAAATATTAATTAAAATTATTTATTTATATATGATCAAATGAAATAGACTTTTATATAAGGAAATATGCCAACCGAATATTTTAATAAGTTAGATTCAGACTTAAAAATGAAGATATGGTTATTAGGGGTGGAAAATAAGCATGCACGTTTCGTTTGGGCTCACTCCGCAAAAGTCCACAAAAAAAATGGAGTGAAGAGGGACAAGCATAATTGAGGATGTGGACCTAGCACCTAGGCCCTCCTCACAAAAAAATGAAGCTGGGGCAAAAAATCCCGTGAACACTGCACCTTTTAAACTTAAAAATATAAAACTCATATAAATGATTCTGTCCACAAAAACCCGCGAAAAAAATAGAACAAACACATTAGAATATGAGGGTCTAAACTCTTAGTCTGTCTCACACTAAAGTATAGATAAAATAGACATACCCAACAGATGAGACTCATTTTATCACCCATATAGTTGACTATAGATTAAACTTAACTTTTTAAAAAATTAGCTTACCTGAAAAAATCTAACTCGGCCTAACCAATTCTCACATGTATATAGAATGTATTAATTTTAGAAATTCAAAGATAACTTACTATAAATAAGTTTGACAAATAAACTAAGCAATTTGCCTAATTTAGAAATGACATAAAACACTTTCAATTTTGGATGGATTGATCAGTTTTGGTTGAAGTTTTAGAAAGTTAAAACACTTGATTATTTAAATGGGAATTTCTTTAGTGATTTTCTCCCACACTTTTTAAAACTCTAAAATACCTTTCATAAGTGTACTTACGAATTCACCTACATTTCAAAGTATTTCGTAAGTACACTTATGAATTTTCCCAATATCTCAATTTTATGAGGATTTTATTTTAAAAAGACTTTTATTTATAAATATATAAGAAAATTGAATATTATGTTTTATTTCACGTGATTTCAATTATATATATACACAATTTCACGTACTGAAAACCAATAGAAAAATATATGCATTAAAAACCTAACTTATATTTGATCTATAATAATAAAATCTATTAATAGAATTAATAAGAATGTCAAATTTGATCTATAATAAAAAATTATTAATACTATTTGATATCAATTTCTATATGAAAAGATACAATCGATATTTTTGCCTTGATTTACTTGATATGCATTAGTTGTAAAATATATTTCTAATAGTATAATTAAATTGAATTATTATTAATAAAAAATAACTTAAATTTATAATTAAAAATTATTAAAATAAATTTATGACATGAAATTAAAGAATGAATGTAATAATTAATTTTTAAATTATAATAGTGAAATGTAATTGTCTCTTAATTATTTCTTTAAAATCATGAATAATTTTTGATAAAAAATATAAGAAATATTTTTTAATTATAATTTTAAAAGTTAAATTTAATTTAGATGACACTTTTTAATTTTTATTATAGAATTGATAATTAATTATTATGTTGTAATTAAAAATTTCTTATATTAAAAAGATACTTATATTATAATCAAAAGTTGAATGTTATTAATGATTAATATTATTAAAAAAGAAAATTAATCATGCACTGAGACTCTGAGAGTATAAAATAATTTTACACTGTAAACCAATCACAACTATGTATCTAATTATGGCTCATTTTTGTTTTAATTTATTTTAATAACATGGCATATTGTTAAATTTCTTGTAAATAATGATGAATAATTTATAAACTATTAAGATCTTCTGTATTAAATAGATATATATCTCATAAGAATAAAATCAAAATAAACCAAATAAGATGAATTCGTAAGTACACTTACGAAGTAAACCAAATAAGGTGAATTCGTAAATGTATTTACGAATTTTGGGTCCCAACAGGTGAATTCGCAAGTACACTTATGAAGTAAATCAAATAAGGTGAATTCGTAAGTGCACTTTGAAATAACCGGCTGAACATCATCGGATAACTATATCAATGAATTCGCCATCGAATGTTTTTTATCCCGCGAGAGGAAAGGAAAACATCGAGTAAATATGAGAGGGAGAAATCACGGTCTCACGACCGATAGATCGGGGGTAAGGAAGTCTGTTACGTGAAGGGAAGGTATTAGCACCCCACACACCCATAGTACTCTATGGTATCCACTTCTATTTTCTATCTAAGATGTGTGTTATATATATCTATCACTTATTCGCTACAATGCATGTGAAAGAAAAGAAAATAAAGGAAACACGGGGAAAAGAAGGAAGTATTTACAAAGTTTTGCTCGATCGAGCCCCACAAGATGCCTACGTATTCCCTCGTGCAATGGGAAAGTCAGAGCGTCGTAGTTCGGCTAACTTGTTTTGGTGGGTTTTATGGTTTTTATTTCTGAAAAGAGTTTAAAACACAAAAAGAAAGCGCCCATAGGCGAAAAAGATTTGAATTGGTTGATTGTTTTTACCTTTGAGAAAGGACTTTTGAACCATTATTAAGTGTTTTAGTTTTCAAAAGAAAAAGAAAGCAAGTTTTAGTTTTATTACATGTAGGATGCAAAAATAAAGAAGCAAAACAAAAGGGAGACTAACTAGTTCTATCCCTAATGTTGTCATGCAAAGAATGGACCTAAGGTTGAGGATAAAGGGGAATCTCTACCTATGTTGAGATGTCAAGGATGAAAATCCTAATGTCTAGGCTCGAGAGCTATCCTAACCGAGCGGTCCTAAGGAAAGCTACCCTAATATCTGTCTTGGTTGTAGAACCAAGGGATGCAAAGGGATGAAGCAATCAAGTGCCTTGGCAGAAGCACACAAGCAATGCAATCCGATTCCCGTAAAAGGTATCACAACATGACATGAATTGTCAAGTATGAAGATCAATGAGTGCGAGTATCAATAATAAATGCGAACCCCATGAGAACGCATGGAGAGTTAGAATAGGGAACTCTTGCCACTTTTATTATTTGACTCTATAGAGGAAGCAACACGATTCGCATGTGCTGAACTGACACAGACTGGAACTGTGCGGGGATCGATTGTGGACTATAACACGGTGGGAGAACTGACTTGTTTGTTTTGCATTTTATCACAAATGTCACGGATAGCAAGAGCCTCCACCGACTTTTATTTTATCCAATAAAGGAAAGGTGAAAAGAACAAGAAAGACCTTTGTTAGATTCTGAGTAAGGGAGGTAATTATGAAAAGGAAAGGTATTAGCACCCCTTTCATCCGTAGTTATCTACGGGCTCTTAATTGCTTAGCTCACTTTTGAAAATTTGCTTTCTGTGTGTATGTGATTTGAAAAGTATTTCTCTTTGACTTCGTAACGATTCTCGTTGGAATGTATACGAAGTGTTTGGAAATAATTGTTTGGAAAATGTTTACTTTTGTAATGATTCTCGTTGGAATGTATACAAAGTGTTTGTTTGCAAAATAGTTTTTGAAAATAGTGTGAGGTGTGAAAAGTATTTGTTGATCGGAGCAAGCAATAGAGTCTTATTTACCTACTCAGATTGGTTGTTTCTTATTTTTCCTTCTCCTTTAGAATAAGGCTATCCATACCATTAGTTGGTAGGTAACTTTATCCGTTGGATGTGAAGGGACAATCGTAAGATCATTGTATGGTAATTGAAGGCGACATTGTAAGGATACCTTAGCAAATCGAAGGGACGATCATCACTTACTCGTAGGCAACAACCGAGGGCCGAGATCATATATTCGTAGGCAACATCAAGGGTCATCGAGGGACTATGATCTTTGTGATGAATTGACTATGATGATGTTATTTGTAAGCATATTCGCTAATGGTACCCATACGTTCGAGGGACATGACCATTGTTATTCGAAAGGCAACAAGAGAGGATACCTTAAGGGTGTGAATGGGTGCAAGGAGTGTGTTCAATTTAGATATTTATCTTTGAATTAGGGTTATTCTAAGATTGTTTTTAATCTTGCCATACAAACCCTAGTTAACATACGTCTAAGCAGTTTAATATTCGCAGGAAAATAAAGTGCGGAAAGTAAATGTTCTACACTATTACAAGGCTTTGGGGTAGTTACATAATATGAGGTGCGGAAAGTAAAGGCAGAAGACAAATCTACGCTATTGCAAAAAACTTTGCGACCTATACAATAATTTCTAGAATTTAAAATGCGAGATAGTAAATAAATAATAGAAAATGTTTTTAGATGTTAGTGAAAAATATTTTAGGGTTCGTAGAAAAAAATGTTTTGATTAAGTTAACCTAATTACTATGTGAGAAAAATATTTTTATTTTTATTTTTTGAGGTTGATTTTAGTGTAAAAAAAGAATTAAAAGTTAATTTAATGGTTAATTAACAATTAATTAAATGTGAGGAAAATAAAATATTTTTTGATGTCAAAAATAAAATACAGATTTTTCTAGCCTAATAATGAAAATAAAAATATTTTTGTGATTTTTATGTATTTTAGAAAATATTTTAAAAGAAATTAGTTAAAAAATATGAGAAAATAGGAAAAAATGTTAGTTTGGAAAATGAGCAAAAAATAAGGTGGGGGTGTCAGGGTTTGAACCCTTGACCTTGAGGTTACCAAGCAAAACGCGATGCCATCTGAGCCATTTGATCTGCCTGTTATGAATATGAAACAAAAATAATATAAGGGAAAAACATTTTATGAAAATATTTTAAAACGAAAAGCGCGCACTGACTTCATCTTCTTCGTTTTGAATTTCCCAAGGACGTTACCCACGACTTTTCCGTGGGTAAACCTATATCGGCGATGCTTGTCTGTAGCTACATCCTTGCAATTTTCAAAAATCATAAATATGCATATAAAATTTAAGAGGAGGACATGGTTCGACTAGAAATTGCTTCCTGAATTCAATGGTACCATTCGTTCGGTCCAATTTTGCCTGGATCCAAGGACCCTAATCTAAAGCTTCAAAACCCTAGTAATGGCATATGGCTAAACCTGCATCTAAAATCAAATCAAACAATCTAGAAAGCTTGCAAACATTATCACGATCAAGAATATGAAATCAAATTATGTTTATGCATCGTGAATAAATGAAATCGAAATTGACATAGAGGTATGCAAGTCGTGATTGTATGAGGACGATTTGGCTTGCTCCAGGTTTGGGTAATGATTGGAAAATGTTCCTGGGACCTCAGGGATGCTCGATTGATCATCAAAACTCCTTGAATTGGCCTCCAAGGTTGAATCCGAAGTTGCTTTTTTCACAAGTTTTTGGGAACTTTGCTAGGGTTCTTGGAGGCAAGGAATCGTCCTCTTGGGATCTGAAGGTGTTGTATATTTATAGAGGATTGAAATTAGGTCAACAATATGGAGGAAATATCTTGCATTAATGTTGAGATATTTGATTGAAAGTTTGCACCAAATATTGCCTTTTTTAGATTCAATCACATTCAATCTCTTGCCAATCAAGTATTTTCGAAATTGCCAACCTTCAAGGAGTATCTTGGACCTCAAGAAGCTTCGAAAATAAGCCTTGCACTTATTGATTTGATTTTTGCATTTTATTTTAATTAAAATTGAATTAAATTGAATTAATTAAAAAATAAATAAAATAGTTGGAAACATGGCGTGCAAATGGGCTTTATAAGTCCTTGGCAATGTCAGAAACAAGTGTGAACCATAAAAATTTAGGCCCATTTGGAAAAAATTTGAATTTTCTTAGCATTTCTCTTCATGCACTTCTTCAAATTTCCCAAACTTGCACAAGTTGTATCTTGCTCAATTTTCAACATTTTGAAGTGTTCTTGGACTTGTTAGAAAACTCAATATGTCCTATAAACACTCCCTTTGGTTTCCTCTTAATTGAAGTTTCCATGCTCATGTACACTTCGTTTGAAAAAGATGACTTTTTGTTGACTTTTAGAAGGACCTATAATGTCTTGATCCATAACTCTCAAATGAATCATTTTTTGCCAAAGCTTGTGAAGCACAGAGTTGTAGAGAATTGAATTCTATTCAAAATGATCATTCGTGGAAATTTTTTTGATAAAGTATGTGAAAGTTATGCCTGGTCAAAGTTTTGTTGACTTTTTATCAAGAAACCCTAATTTAAAAACTTTGACTTTTGATCAGATCTTGAGTTTTCTTGATGAATCATGATCAACCCTTGATCAAATTATGGATGTGACTTCAAAATCTTGATGTTGACCAAAAATGATGAAGTTTCACTGTATGTTGACCACATTTGACTTTTTATCCAATACAACTGATTTTCAACCATCTGAGCAATTGATTGGGCAAACTTGAGCTGTGAGGGTTGAAACTTGACATGGTGATATCTTGAGACATATGAGGAGGTATGATGACCACTTGAGTCAATGGAAATCATATTTGACTTGAGAGAATAAGAACCCTAATTGTGGGTTGATTGCTTAGGAAAAGGTTCATTTGGTCAACCCTTGAGAAATTCTTGAGTATGGAGATGTGGATTGACTTGAAAAAATAGGAGGGAAAATTTTGGGGTATAACAGTTGCCCCTGTTCAATCTTCTTGTACCTGAAGGGTTAGATTGGTATGCTTGCCTTTCGTGACCTGAAGGTAGAAGATGACTGAACACTCAAGTACACCTGAAAATTTGCACTCGCTGGTGTATGAAATGAAATCGTCAGTTGACGATGTACTGGAATGGGCTTATAGATGCCATTTGGAGAAGCTGGTGTTACGGAGAGAGTCGTACGTTAGACTCCATGCTCATCTTTGAATGAGGTTACTGGTATGTATTGATTTTTAACCAGATATGCAGCATTCTCCAGGTGGAGAGATGACCATGTGTAGTCTGAGATGGGCTTACAGATGCCATCTGGAGTAGTTAATGATAAGAAAGAGTCAGAATAAACCTTCCTCTTGGCTTTATCTGAAATGAGTATTCGTCAGGATGTAGATAGTTTTCTTGTCTTGTTTTTGGTATTAATTTGTGTTCTACTGTTTGTTGGTAAGCTCGTCTGGTCATTCAGGTAGTTTCCCATCTTGTTTCGGGCATTAATATTTGACCTTCTGTTTGGAAATTTGTGAATAATTTTCACCCGTTTGAGAAATTAAACTAAGAGAACGAGATTAGTTCTATGCACATTATGATGCATGTAAGTATGTAATTATGCTCATGAATGATATATGCACATGTTATGATTTTTTAATGAATGATGTATCAATGTAGATGTTGTGGTATTTCAAAACATATCCATCTTGAAGAAGATGGGAATGTTCTTCCTGGAGTTTTTGATTTCTGCTTGGGGATGTAGTTGTTGGAGACACTGACTGGGGAATAAGAGAGATATGAATTCCTCTGATGCACTATCTGACCAAGTTTTAGGTCTGGATATTGATGTTGTTGGGGAATGATAATCCTTGAGAGATACTCAGTTGGGGATGAACATCTTGTGTACGAATTTTGCTGGGGAATGATGTGATCTTGCATAACCTATTACTTCTCGGAGACTGACATAATAAGTTGGTTGATGATTTGTTATTGCTCGGGGTCCAATGTAACAAGGTTAACATTCACTGCGCGGGAACTGACGTGACAATGTAGACGATCACTGCTCGGGGACTAATGTGATGAGTTGATATGATCACTGCTCAGGGACTAATGTGATGAGTTGAGACGATTACTGCTCGGGGACTAATGTGATTAGTTGATACGATCACTGCTCAGGGACTAACGTGATGAGTTGATATGATCACTTCTCAGGGACTAACGTGATGAGTTGATAGGATCACTGCTTGGGGACTAACGTGATGAGTTGATAGGATCACTACTCAGGGACTAACGTGATGAGTTGATACAATCACTACTCGAGGACTAACGTGATGAGTTGATACAATCACTGCTCGGGGACTAACGTGATGACTTGATACGATCACTGCTCGGGGACTAACGTGATGAGTTGATAGGATCACTACTCAGGGACTATCGTGATGAGTTGATATGATCATTGCTCGGGGACTAATGTGATGAGTTGATAGGACCAATGTTCGGGGACTACCGTGATTAACAGAAGCGTTGGACATTGCTGAAATGAGATGATAGAGTAGTAGTCTTGTTGGGAAATTTGTCTTTGTCGGGGGGCGATGGCTCTGTGGGGATTGTAGAGATTATTCTGTGAGGATATTTCTGTGAAACTGACTCTGCGAGGATGTTATCCTAATTCCTAGAGTCTGTAGTAATTACTATTTCTATTCTCTTTTTGTATATTTGTGAATAGATATTTATCGTCAAATGCATATAATCATTCAAAGCAATCATTGGACTTATGCGAATAAAACAGATAAAAGTAAAAAATTTGAAACTGGAAAAGGGAAATTGTATTAATTTTGGTTTTGATAAGTAAGTAAAGAGGGTTTTTGACATGCATGCCCTTTTTCTGGAAAAAAATTCCAAAATGCCAACCCCTAAAAATAAAGTCTTCAAATGCCACCTTTTTCTTCTTTTTTCATAAATATTTTAATGTTTGCCTCCATCCCAAATGATAGACGTGATATACCCATTCATAGGAATGTCGTCTTGGATAAAGCACACAATATTTCTTTCATTTTTTATATAAAAACTATTTTTAAAATTTGTTTTAATGTTTTTAGATATAAAATATATTAATAAAATAAAAATTAATTAAAAAAATTTAAAATAAAAAATTATAATTAATAATATTTTTTAACAAGATTTAGTTATGCTAAAATTTGTGTATATGGCTATTAAAAAGATATGTACAAAAGTGACTAGAGGGATGAGAAAAAGAAGTATTTTTTATAATTTTTGATTTGATAGAACCTCCAATGAGTTCCAGGCCTACATACCTGAAATCACCCAGCTGAACTTCCGACTGATAGGGGTGTATCAATGGAGTCGCCATCGAACGTTCTTTTATCTCACGACGAAGAAAGAAAAACATCGAGTAAACCTGAAGGGGAGAAATCACGGTCCTTTGACTGAGAGATCGAGAGAATCTAGGTAAGGAAGTTAGTTACACGAGGGAAAGGGATTAGCACCCCACACGCCCGTAGTACTCTATGGTATCCACTTCTATTTTCTAGCTAAAGGGTGTGTTATATATATCTATGCTCAAACACTACAATGCATGCACAAAAAAAGAAAATAAAGAAACCACGGGGAAAAGAAGGAAGTATTTACAAGTTATGCTCGATCGAGCCCCGTGACAAGATGCCTACGTATTCCCACGTGCAATGGGAAAGTCAGAGCGTCGTAGTTCGGCTTACTTGTTTTGGTGGCTTTTGTGTTTTTTACTTATGAAAAAGGTTTTAAACACAAAAGAAAATGTTCCTGTAGGCGGAAAGAGTTTGTCTTGGTTGCTTGCTTTTACCTTGAGAAAGGAGTTCAAACCATTATTAAGTGTTTTTTTTTCAAAAGAGAAAAGAAAGCAAGTTTTAGTTTTAATTACATGCAAGGATGCAAAAAGAACTAAGCAAAACAAAAGGGAGACTAACTAGTACTAGCCTTAATGTTGTCATGCAAAGATTGGACATATGGTTGATGATGTAAGGGAATATGTACCTATGTCAACATGCAAAAGATATAAATCCTAATGTCTAGGCTCAAGAACTATCCTAACCGAGCGGTCCTAAGGGAAAGCTATCCTATATTCGTCTTGGTTGTTGACCCAAGGGATACAAGGGGATGAAGCATTCAAGTGCTTTGGCAGAAGCACACAAGCAATGCAATGCGCAAACAAATGTCAAACAATTGCAGGCGTAGCCCACAAAGCAAATGATGTGAGTTATACAGTAAATGTGAACCCCAGGATTGAGTGGAGAGTCAGAATAAGGAACTTTGGCCACTTTTGTAATCGACTCGATAGGAATAGTAACACGATTCACGTGCACCATACAAGACACGGACTAGAACTGCGAAGGACGACTGCCGACCCTTTCCGCTTGCCCATATATCAATGACTCAATAGTAGGAAATATAAAAGGCGGGACTTTGCTTGGTGGTTCCACGTCGGGTGTCCTAACCACTTCTGACCTATGCAAGCACAATTGTAAACACAATGAAAAGTGCCTCCCTATGCACGGATGAGGACTTTAAACAAACCAAAGACAATTAGAAAACAGAAGCACCCTAAACGGGTCTTTAAATAAACCAGAGGGGTTCATGAACATGCTCCAACTATGAAAGCCCCATTATGCATGCAAGCAAATGATTTCTAGGAAAGCTGTAAGAGAATGCAGTAAATGGTGTAGAAACTACCAAACAGATATAGAATCCAAAGTGCACTGCGAGTTAATGAAGTACTCCGGAAAAATTCAAGTACTGCAACCATGCAATAAGAGTAAACCGGTGAGAAGCGCTCAAGGTATCAAAAACACACGGAATACGCGTTCATACGTATCCGAAGCAAAAACACCTGCAAGAGAACCACACAAGAAGACAATAGAATGTACGCGTATGCGCACAAGCAAAGGAACATGTGTATATAGATTCCACTCAAGATACACCTGCATGAAGGGAGTTAGACTCGAAAAGTAGATAATAGAATGTTATATGGGTATATAAACGCAAAATACCTGCAAGAAGGGAGTTAGACCCAAAAAGCAGATAATAGAATGTACACATAGGTATACAAGTGCAAAACACCTGCAAGAAGGGAGTTAGATCCAAAACGCAAGCAAAAGGAATGTATACGTGGGTATACAAACGTAAAACATCGAAGTATTGTGTCATATGTATTTACGACACAAGCTCCTGCATCAAATACATCTCAAACAATGTCCAAGAGTGTTAGATCATATGATATTTGCATTTGGAATTGAGAAAGAAAAGAAAATTCAGTTCCAGGTTGCGCTAAGCCTGGTATCTGGCGCTTAGCGCGACCCATATAGAACATTTGGCGCTAAGCTTGCTCCTGGTGGCGCTAAGCGCGACCTGCAACATAAAAGTCAGTGAATTTAGCGCTTAACGCGCTCCTGGTGGTTCTAAGCGCAGCCTGTAACCTGCAAAATTTCCTGTTTTGATCCGAATCACTTTTCCATGATGTTCTCATGCCAAAAGTCAATCCATACAATTAAGTAATTATAGGAAAAGGTTCATTGGTAGCTCTTAAACTCAAAAAGTGTTGTTTGGAAGTGATAAATGCGAAGAGAGAGTGAAAACATGGCAAAGCCACCAAACAAATTACAAACATGTGACAAACATGAATGTCGAAATGACGTGCGAGCAATGCGAGGAACGCATGTCAAGGCAAAGCATGAATTATCTACTTGATTACAAATTATGCATGGCATATGAGGAATGCATGTTGAAGCAATAATTCCAATGTTCATATGACAATCAAATGCATGAACATGTGAGGAACGTAAGTTAAAGCAACAATTCCAATGCTCATATGACAATCAAATGCATGAACATGTGAGGAATGCAAGTTAAAGCAACGATTCCAATGTTCATATGACAATCAAATGCATGAACATGTGAGGAATGTAAGTTAAAACAACAATTCTAATGTTCATATGACAATCAAATGCATGAGCATGTGAGGAATGCAAGTTCAAAAACAATTCAATTGTTCATATGACAATCAAATGCATGAACATGTGAGGAATGCGTGTTGAAGCAATAATTCTAATGCTCATTATATGCAAAGTTATGCATGAACATGTTAAGAATGCAAGTTGTATCAACCATTCTAATGCTCATTATATGCAAAGCTATGCATGAACATGTTAAGAATGCAAGTTGAATCCAAAATTCTAATGTTCACATATGCAAAGTTGTGCATGAACATGTTAAGAATGCAAGTTGAATAAAAAATTCTAATCTTCATATATGCAGAGTTATGCATGAACATGTTAAGAATTCAAGTTGAATCAACAATTCTAATGTTCATATGTCAAGAATCAATCCAAGTAAGTTATGCCACAAAGAAGTAATGAAAGATCATGTCAAATCTAAGTTGTACATTAACACAAACACTTGAGATGCATATGCATGGATTATGTACAGTTCACAATATACCTAATGATCAAGATTCCTTTGAATCTACATGTTGACGCACTTCCGAATGCAAATTATACTTCAAATCATCATGAATCAATGCAATTCAAACAATCTAAACGCTCTCTAAGGCATCAGCATGTAAAATATGATGCAAGATGCATAAATTTGTGACCTAGATGCAAGGAAAATACAAATGCACAAGTGTATGTGTGTGCTATGTACAAAAATCCTCACACCGACACAAATAACGTTGCAAAAATCAATCCAATTCAACGAATTCAAAGATGAATGTTCAAGAACTGGAATCCACACGGAATTTGCAAGCAATGACTGTATTCAATTTCAAGAAAAGCTAAAAGTCAATAATAGCTTAAAATAAGTGCTTAATTGAACTAAACACTTACTTGAACTTGAAGTTTGAATCAAATTGAAGAGGAATTCCTTGTGCTCTTCAAAGAAAATACCAAATCAACGTCGAATTGATGATAATTCTTGAAATCAAGCTTGAATTATTGAAGAACTTGGAATCTTGAATGGAGAATTGAAGAAGATGAAGAAGAATTGCTTAAATCTTGAAATTGAAGAGAAATCAGGAGGAATTGGCTCCTTCTAGGTCAAATTCGAGCAGAAGAAGGAGAAGAGGAGCAAGATCCCATGGAGAGAGAGCTTCAATGAGAAGAAGAGAAATCACAGGGTGCGCTTCACATGGTGAGGCGCTCATAGAGCGGTCTGCGGCGGTGACAGTTGTCAGAAGGAGGTCTGGTGGCGGCCTGTGGTGGTGGTTGCTTGGAGGAAAAGTTGAAATTTGACTTTCTGTTCTCGGATTTTGCTTTTGGTTTGAGACAGAACTGCGAAGTGATTTGTGATGAAAATTAAGCAACTGATTCGCCTCCCCCAATTTGTGAAGGCAAATTTCTATTTATAGCTTTAGTAATTGGGCCTAAGAGTGCCTTAGATCCATAATCAAGCCCAAATCAAGATTATCCGAATAATTTTCGTAATTAATCCAAAACAGCCAAATCCGTGCGGAATTTGAAGTCGAAATGTATACGAAAAATGTCCGGAATGTGATTTCACTTGTGTAAGACAACATATTTACTCAATCGGATGAACGATCAATGCAATATGAATTTTTGAAGTTTCAGCACAGTTTTCAGACTACTGGCACATGCAGAATTCTCAATGCGGTCTTCGGAGAAAATGCCTCGAACGAGGATCGTATGATCAAAATCTGCAAATGAGTATTCCTGAGACAATCGAAGCTAACAAAATTTCTGAACTTTTGGCACTGGTACCACCTTGTTTCGATAGAAATCGAGCGAGATATGATTTTTCGAGCTTCGTGTATCAGATGAAGATTGCTCGGTTCAGCTCAAAATCAACTGCAAAGAATAAAATTATAGTATTGATTGATGAGGAATCAAATATTAAGTTACAAATGAAAGTTGTAGAGGGCTTCGATACGAAATTTTAGAAATCAATCCCGCTCAGTTTCGATTTTCCAGCTGGAAATTACGAATGTTTCAGTGCACTAAGCGCACGGTACATCACAAAAATTCAGTTTAAACCACTTGAGAAATCAATTTTCTTGGGAACCTTCCTCACACAATTTGCTTCCGGATTTCAAATGAAGGTTGTAGATAATAATGAGAGGAAATTTCTGATAAAAAATCATCAAAAAATACCCGACGAGCTGAGAGAGACGCCTTCTAGAGTGCCCAAACGCGCCGAAAACCCAAAATTCACTTTATTGAGAAATAAGCGAATAAATTCTTTTTGTTTGACGAGACGGCCTCCAATCTGAACATTTAAACTGGAGAAAAATTGATATGACTCCAGAGCTTATGTAAACACATCGAAATAGATTTCTGACCAGAGTACGTTGTATTGAGCACGTGAATCAAAGAATATCGATACCGGACCCAAAGTGATATGAGATAACCAAAACGCGCCATTTACTTCACCACTTGAGATGCCTTGAACCTGGTAACCTCATGATCAATGCTATGTATGCAAATACATGTATGTTTATGCAATCAAATTATAAGCCAGAAACACGGGATAGAAGAGGGTATGTTTTGGGGTACAACAGCTGCCCCTATTCAATCATCCTCAAGCTTGGGAGCAAGGTTGGCTGTCTGCCTTTCGAGAGACAGGGTCAGAGGTGATTGAATACAAAAATGGACTTGAAAATTTACGCTCTGAATCCCAAAAGTTGTATCAAGAAATAAGTGTGGAATTTTTTCTTAAAATTCCAATGAGCCTTACTGGAGAAAAGGATATGTTGCGCCAGGGCTTAACTAGGTCACAACAAGAGAAAGCACATAATAAATGTTGAATTCTACGAAGACAGGTGCATGTGTAATCCTGATCTAAAAAGAATTGGCCTCTACCCAATTCAATCCATAATGCCAAAGGAGAGCTGACACGCAAGCGGAAGCAAAAAATAGATACGTTAACCAGACTAATCACATTACGCTAGAAAACACCTAGACGATCGTGATGCAAAGACTCGGAGACGCCAATTAGGATTTACGAAGGAGAGAAACAAGTGTATTCTTGTTCTCGAAATATGACCCACAATGTTAGGGGAGAACTGACATGCTAGCGGAAGCAAAGACTAGATACACTGACTAGACTAACCACATTACGCCAGGGAATAACTGGACGGGTTTGTGATGCGAAGGCTAGAAAGTGCCGATTAGGCTTTACTGACTCAGAACTTTGTACTCTGAGGGGAGAAACAAGGGTATTCTTGTTCCCGAAAAGGTGCAGTGGAAGAACCTGTCTTAAGAAATGTTGCACCAAGAGATGTACTGGCAGTTTCAACGAATATGAAGACTGGAAATGTTGACCAGACTCCATACACAATACAGAGTAACATGTATCATGCGTATAGGAGAGAGCGTAATACTCATACCTTAACCAAGAATTGGTAGCGAATCAACTCTTGTGCGAAAAGGAGAAAACAAGTGTAGGGCTTGCTTTCAACGCTGAAGACGTGTTGCACCAAGGTAGGAGCTGGAAGTTTCAACACCAAAGGAGATAATGGACATATTGCGCTAGGAAAAACTGGGACACAACAGATTCCAAAAAAGAGATGCCACACACCAAAGAATTTATCTTTAATGGGATTTCAGAGAGAGGTAGGAACACCACTGGGGACAAAAGTTTATGTTCTTGGCTTATAAGTCTGTGCAGTGTGTGAATTTAGTGTAAACTAATGCAATAAGATGATGCATGCTTACAAAAGGTAAAAAGTAGCTAGCGACCCCAGGTCACAAAACGGGAGAGATAGCATTGGCACGCTGCTAGTGATACGTTCAAATTGATGATTCAAAATAAGATCACCTGGGGAGATCAAATGCCATCAGGCGACCATGCTGAGGAGATGGTATCATGGGAAACTATCTGCTGGACAATGATCCGCTGGGGAATAAATGAAGATACTTGAAGAAGAGTTTCTGCCGTTACCCATCAAGACTCTGGCTGGGGATGACAACGATGTGCCGACTCACTGGGGATATCGAGGGAGATGTGCTTCAATGCCAAACTGGGGAAGAGACAACGTAGACCGGTGCTCACACACTGGGGATATTAGGAAATGTGAACTCATTGGGGATGAACATCCGCGATCAGTGGTTCGGATACCATCTCCACAAGGGATAAAGATTGAAATCTTCTATCAAAGCACATTTGAGATTCCGATGAACATCCATTGGGGAACTCCAACTAAAATGGACACCGACAACTCGCACTGGGGATATGTACAATGCACTGCAGTAATAATCTCCGTCAATGACAGCACCTGCTATGGAAAATCGTCAAAGACATCAAACCAAAGACAAACATTGCAACTGATCCTTTGAAGAAAACAACTTTAATCAAGGATCTTCCATCTATGCTCATTGGGAGGAGAGAATGAACTCCATGGGGATGATGAGAAACTCATCAATGATATTTTGCATAAAGTGCTTGTTGACTTCACCGATCAAAGGGAGGATACCCGAAAACAGAGAATCTATAAGAGAGAGAACTTCGAAGACGAACTCTAAAACAAGTTTTTAGTACGAAGGGCATTGTTAACTTCGCACATATAAACAACGAGAAGACACCTGGCGATGGTGAACTCACATGGGAAAAGAATGTCGGGCGAAGACGAACTCATTGGAGAAAGAAACAATTATGTGAAGACAGACTGGTAAGAGAAAGAGAACGACGAGCGAAGACGAACTCTGAGAAGAAAGAAAATTTGCGTGAACATGAACTTGCAGGGAAGCGAAAGTCGAGCGAAGACGAACTCTGGGAAGAAAGAACATTTGTACGAAGATGAACTTGTAGGGGGAAGAGAGCGTCGAGCGAAGACGAACTCTGGGAAGAAAGAACATCTGTATAAAGACAAACGGGTAAGAGAAAGAGAACACCTAACGAAGACGAACTCTGAGAAGAAAGAACATCTGCATGAAGATGAGCTTGCAGGGAGAAGAGAACGTCGAGCAAAGACAAACTCTGGGAAGAAAGAACATCTATATGAAGATGAACTTGCAGGGAGAAGAGAACGTCGAGCGAAGACGAACTCTGTCGAAGATTGCTAGGACGATGGCACCGAAGAAGGTGTCTGCAAAAGCAAAAGAACTATAATGTCCCTCAGGCCAAAGCTGGGGTATAATTCTTCAAAAGTATCAAACACTTGGATTACCACACACCAAGTATGGATACCCAAGTATCTGGAAAGGTGATGCAAACACGGGCAAGATAATTGATAGCTTGCATAAGCAAGGAAAGTGTACGACTTAATGGGGAACCTGGATTGTCGGAGCATAAATTTATAAGGGAAAGGGAACATCGGGCGAAGACGAACTCAAAGAGGAAAGAACATCTGCATGAAGATGAACTTTCAAGGGGAAGAGAACTTCGAGTGAAGACGAACTACAAGTGGAAATAACATCTGCATGAAGATTAACTTGCAAGGGGAAGAGAACATCGAGCAAAGACGAACTCAATCAAAATTTCCAGGATGATAGTACCGGAGAAGGTGTCTGCAAAAGCGGAAGAACCATAATATCCCTCAGGCCAAAGGCGGGGTATAATTCTTCAAAAATGTCAAACACTCGGATTAGCACACACCAAGTATGGATACCCAAGTATCTGCAAAGGTGATGCAAACACGGGTAAGATAACCGACGATTTGCACAAACGAAGAGAGTGTGCGACTCACTGCAAAAAAGAGACGTCATCAGGTCAAAGTTTAGGTCAAGGAGAACAAATCAACCTGACAAACTTCTGGAGACCATTCCTGCCTAGAAACAGACTTACTGGGGAGGAACCCATATTGAAAATCACTCTTCAAGATATAGGAAACTCATACAGATGAACAATCACGCACATGAAAACTGTCAACCATACAACATCTTCAAACCCAGAGTAAAACATAGAGAGTCAAATTTCCCCTGCATCTTTGGATTCTGAAAAGACTCTCCTCTGGTTGTAGATTCTTTGAGAGATTGGTTAGCCTTGGCACGGCTTCCCTAGGTCAAGATGATTCTTCAAAAGGCCATTCAACAGAGTCTCAGAATAATCTACCCCTCGGGACAATCAAGATGTTCATCTGATGCTCATTATGCAACCTTCCTGGATGTTTAAGCATCTGTTCATATGCAAAGAATGTTTTATTCTAAGAATGATAATTCTAATGCAAATCCTATGCTTGTCTTGAAACAAAAAGCTTTTGAAAAGATGTCGAAACATCGCATTTTTTTGTGCAAAAGATAACAAAAGATTGAGTGATACCAACTCAAAAGTTATAGAAGACCTCCTAGGAGTCAGGATACCGAGCTCTCATTATGGTTTAGCTTTCAAATTAACCCTACTTCAGTTAGGACTTTTAAGGGTTGTAACGTGGCCTGGTTTGTAGTTTTTAGAAAGAAGGATTTTTAGGCTCAAAATATTTGGTGCCCACCCCCTTCATGATGTTCTCCAAACCTAAGTTCAGTTGACTTGATACGAGCAGTCACCTCTCACAAGAGGAATTTGATGGTTGAGAAACCACTGCAGTTTCTTGATCGTATAACTTTGACTTTGCTAAGGACAATGTTTCTTGGACACGAAATCCACTCACCCTTTTTTCTTTAGTGCCTGATCACACGACTTTGTTCTTCACTGAGGATTTTATTTGATTACCCTCGCCTTTCTGGCTTGCCAATTTGCTTTCTAAACATTTTCCCTTTTCTTTCTTTTCCCTAAGCGACTTATTTTCCAAGTTCGACTTAGCGAGCCTTTTATCATTTTTAACTTTCCAATTTTGCTGAACAAGTCGTTGATTTCCACATCATCTTTGATTTGCTAGAGGTGATTGTGGCGGTCTAAGTCCTTTGTAGATGAGGAATACCCATTGGGTATTGTCTTTCTTTGATGCACATTGTTGACAGTTGAAGTTTTACTGCTATAGTTTCTCAACCTTTTGAGGATATCCATTGTCGTATCCTTTGATGCACACTCTTGATGAGTTTTGAATGCTCGATCAGATTAACTGAACACTACCCTACCCCGAGTTAAGAATGAGGGTCTAACTCCCTTATATCTCCAGTGTTTGGGGATTTGAAACAAGGCCTGTACATCATCAACAAGGTTTTTATTCAAAAACAATACCATTTGAGATTATTGGCATATTGTTCGTCATCCTCAGTACAAAGATTTTGCTTTATTAACGAGAGTTAAGT
The DNA here is from genome assembly GCA_021764765.1 of Vicia sativa. NCBI lineage: Eukaryota > Viridiplantae > Streptophyta > Magnoliopsida > Fabales > Fabaceae > Vicia > Vicia sativa. The sequence goes on from CM038793.1 coordinate 249,051,991, forward strand.
ATCAAAAGCATTCGAAAACAATTAAGGGTGAATACGAATGGATTAGTTCAAGACAAACATATTCGATGCATTATGATTAACATTCAGAAGACGAAAATGTTTTGCATACAAGTAAATACTAAACAAGCAAGAAATATTGCAAATGAGAATGCAAATAAGCTTTGAAATTGCCCTGTTGAGGAGACTTGACTCCGTATGAACTTGTCACTTTTGATGATGCACTTTGAAGTCTTGACATTTGTTGAGTCATGCGGGCATCCAAATTTGACCATCTGGTGTGACACTGATAGCTTTTGCATTAATTAAGTCTTGCACTACACACTTGAAAGCTACGCAGTTCTTAAGGGAATGCCCCTGCCCGTTAGAATGGAAATCACACCGGCCGTCAGCATCAAAATTCCTCGGTAGCTCATCAGGATCAACTTTCAAAGTACGCAATTCAACCAACTTCTCCTGTCGTAATAGGGAGAATAATGCATTAAAATACGTTGGCAGATGATCGAACTTCCTTGGCACCTTCGACCGTTGTGGTATTGAGTTATGTATGACATTAGGCCTGGCCGGATGTTGTTGAGCTTCCAACTCAATAGCTTTTGAATCAATCAGATCTTGTACCTTACACTTGAATTCATATCAATCTTCAATATTGTGTCCAACGGTACCAAAATGGAATTCACAAATGGCATTAACATCATAGTTATTTGGACGTTTGCCAGGAGGAGGAAGCGGTAGCATGGCCTTTGGAACTACCAATTTGAGCTCAAGCAGTCGTATCAACATCTCAGCATAAGACATCGAAACCACGTCAAATCTTCTGGGTGTATGGTTATTCTGCTGTTTTTGATTCTACTGGCGTGACGCTTGATGAGCATGTGGTTGGGGTCGTTGATTACCCCGCTTCGGAGCATAAGTTCGCCTTTGAGGTACAACACTAGCAATAACAGTCATATCAACAACTGGAGTAAGATTGACTTGTATGCTTAACCCTGTGGGAGTAAACAGAATAATCTCTTTGTCAAGTAAACTCTGAACCTCATTTTTCAACACCACACAGTCTTCCGTATCATGACAAGGTGCCCCAGAATGGAAATCACACTTGGCTGTCACATCATACTCGAATAGAAACCCTTCAGGTATGGCAAGAGTTCGGAGTTCAACCAACCGAAACTTAAGAAATTGAGGAAGTAAATGAGCATATAGCATTGGAATGGGATCGAATTTCCTTTCAGACTGTGACGACCCTAGTTGAGAAGCTTTACCTTTTGGATCTTTTTGAGCAACAAAAATTGAATGTGAACGAGGGGACCCCGGAACGCAGAGTGGTGGAGGAGATGCATACCTAGTTTTAAGGCTCAAAGAATTCCCCAGAGTATAAGGAGGAATGGTAACTCCTGTCGTTGTAGCAGACACAGGATCATCTCCCTTTCTCAACACGGTTCCGAAGACTTCCATAACCAAACTCAGCTGAGTCTTCAATTGATGGTTCTCTTACTTTAAGAGCTCTTGTCCACTGACCAAGTCTTGCATGTCTAGCATAAGAAATCCCATTTGTTCTTTCATTTCATCCAACTCCCCACGAGGTTGTTCCATCTGTCGCTGTTCGTTGCTCTGAGTCAGGTAACGGTGGAAGTTTACAATTTTCTGCTAAATAAAAGCAGAAGCCGGGGATGAGAACTCCGACCAAAACCTGTTATATAAGACTCATGCATGAATGCAACCTAAAAATGAATGAAATGATCATCTCCAGGATGTTCCTGTAGTTTCTTATCAAGCATCAAATAATGAAAGGATAGTTGACAACAAAATCAGGGCCAATCATACAATCAAATAAGAATTAACTGCTCATTGCATAAGTGGAAACAAGAGTTCATACATAAATCCAACAATCAGAGAGGAATAATACAAATACAATGTCAAAAGAACCCCGTCCAACAAGACTGGAGGTGATTCACCATAAATCAAATACAAGTATCATCAAGTAATGTTCGCATCAGTCGAATAAGAAGTCAAACACGCTCGAAGATCTTGGATCTCGGCAGTAAACTTTGACAAGTGGATGTCTCGGCCTCGGAGCATAACATGTACTGCATACCCTTCATCTCTGGATGTCTGCAACTAAGTCTTCAGCTCTTCAACCTCTTTGGAAAGGATAGAAATCTACCTTTGTCGACCTCAGACTTCAGCTTCGAGCTCCTCCTTTTGTCAGAGAAACTCTTTAGCATCCGCTACTTCCTTCCGGAGTTGCTTCTTTAAGATCCGGATTTCTTCGCGATGCTTGGCTTTCAATTTGACATTGGTTATTTGCACATTCTTCAGCTTCTCTTGTTTCCTATCAAACTCTTTGGTCAACTGATCGGAAGAAGAGGAGTTACCACCTTTGACTCTCTTGGTTTCTTCAAGTAAGTCGTAAACCCTCAAAACATGGTCTTTCTGCTCGATCTCGACGGATAATCTCTTTTATCTTGGAGAGCGAATGCTAGATCTATGGCTTGAGCTTGTAACCGTGCCTTCAAAGTTGAATTCTCCGATTGGAGCTGTTTGTAAATCTTGATGCACACGAAACCTGGCGGAGAGATAGCTAATGAAGAAGAGGAAGGAGCAAAACCTAGTGTCGGACTTTCAACCATGAAATCAGGTTGAGGATACAAAGGTGTCTCCCTTTTGTATGGCAGCAAAATCTTAGAAACCCAATCCTTTAACCAGCTTGTATAAGTATCAAGTGCAAAGTTTCCCTTTTGGCCAAATAAAACTGTGCCCCTTTTGTGAATTGAGCTCCATGCAACAACAATTTGATTTAGCAAAACCGGATTCTCGCCATTTGCAAAAAAGATGCTTTTCGTCAACTGACGAACAGTGGGTGCCTCAGTCAAAGGATATCCTAGTTGGCGGCGAGCCATTGTAGGATTATAGCTGATGCAACCCTTAGTTCCCATCAACGGTACATTTGGAAACTCTCCACAACTCACGATGATCTCAGATCCACTCTACATAGTATTCCAAACCATATCATATAAGGTCATGGCGGATAGCATAACATTGAAGCTTTTCCAACAACCAATCTTAGCAAATTCATTAGCTTTGACTAGAGGGAAACCCAAGGGAAGTTCGCAGGTGCTGTCTTTCGGAACCCAATTGTCCCTTACTTCACTAACACGCAAACCAAGGGCTTTAGCAATGGCTTCGAAATCAGGAGTATCCATTTTTTTGACAAAAGGCAAACTGCTTGTGATGTTGATACCCAAAAGAAAGGAGTACTCCTCAAGAGTAGGCGCTAACTGGTAGTCCTGAAAGGTAAAACACCTGAGCTCACTATCATAGAACTGAAGTAGAGACTGCACGACAAAGAACTCATAATCTTTCATTAGTAACGGCAATATGTTCCCATGATCCTTTTTGAAATCTCTCTCAATCAGATATTTCACAAGAGTGCCTCTGGCTCTCACTTCAAAGATGTCGAATGAACAAAAAGAATAGGTGGAAGTCTTCCTTAGGACTTCAGTGTTGGTCTGATTATTGGTATCCATCCCGACATTGATAATAAACCACAAGAGGTCCTAGAAATGATATGCATGTAGAGTTAGATAAAATAACATGTTTTTCCTGAAATTTATTTTAAGAAAAATAAACATGCTATGATGCAGATACATTATGCATTGATCATGGGTTTACTACTTCCATGAACACTGATCAAACTGATGTGTTGTTTCTGCTCTGATTGAAGAGAACAGGAATCCAGATAGAGTAACGGCTAGAAAGTACCACTGAATAGAATCATAGTCACTGACAGAAAATACCAAGTCACCATCAGTATCAAGTCACCGACAGTCACCAACGGTACATGTAATAATCATGATCCCGCCCCACTCACAGGTGAAACTAAGGCTTGGGTAAGGTCAAGGTAACTCCATGATCAAGTTCTCCTAGAGAAACTACCATCGTAACACCTACGTGAAGATGATAGCCCCCTGATTGAACATCCTCTGAAGCATGGACAACATGCCAAACTACAAGATCTACATCCGGTATTTGACATGTTTCACTCTATTCCTAGGTGTCCTATATGTCTCTCGACCGAGTTATGGGGCCTTTTACCTCTTGTAACTCCCACCCATAAAAGAAATAGAGCACAACACAACAATCCAACCAGTATATGAAAACAGTAAATATGCCACATAGAATACAATGCAAGCATACAAAAGGATGGTGCAATAAAGCAAGTAAATAGATAAACACCCGATAAACATGAAAATAAAAGCTAGGATCAACTCTTGGACGGACCAGCAATAGGTCAACTGTCCCCAATGGAGTCGCCAGCTGAAACCACATGGGTGAACTTCCGACTGATAGGGGTGTATCAATGGAATCGCCATCGAACGTCTTTTATCTCACGATGGAGAAAGGAAAACATTGAGTAAACCTGATGGGGATAAATCATGATCCTTTGACCGAGAGATCGAGAGAATCTAGGTAAGGGAGTTAGTTACGCGAGGGGAAGGGATTATCACCCCACACACCCATAATACTCTATGGTATCCACTTCTATTTTCTAGCTAAAGGGTGTGTTATATCTATCTATGCTCAAACGCTACAATGCATGCACAAAAAAAGAAAATTAAGAAACCACGGGGAAAAGAAGGAAGTATTTACAAGTTGTGCTCGATCGAGCCCCGTGACAAGATGCCTACGTATTCCCGCGTGCAATGGGAAAGTCGGAACGTCGTAGTTCGGCTCACTTGTTTTGGTGGGTTTTGTGTTTTTTATTGATGAAAAAGGTTTTAAACACAAAAGAAAATGTGCCCGTAGGCGGAAAACATTTGTCTTGGATGGTTGCTTTTACCTTGAGAAATGAGTTCAAACCATTATTAAGTGTTTTGTTTTCAAAAGAGAAAAGAAAGAAAGTTTTAGTTTTAATTACATGCAAGGATACAAAAAGAACTAAGCAAAACAAAATGGAGACTAACTAGTACTAGCCCTAATGTTGTCATGCAAATATTGGACCTATGGTTGAGGATGTAAGGGAATCTCTACCTATGTCAACATGCAAAGGATGTAAAACCTAATATCTAGGCTCGAGAACTATCCTAACAGAGCGGTCCTAAGGGAAAGCTATCCTATATCCGTCTTGGTTGTAGAACCAAGGGATGCAAAGGGATGAAGCAATCAAGTGTTTTGGCAGAAGTACACAAGCAATGCAATACGCAAACAAATTTCAAATAATTGCAGGTGTAGCCCACGGAGCAAATGATGCAAGTTCTGTAGTAAATGTGAACCCCAGGAATGAGTGGAGAGTCAGAATAGGGAACTCTGGCCACTTTTGTAATCGACTCGATAGGAATAGTAATATGATTCGCGTGCACCATACAAGACACGGACTAGAACTGCGGGGGACGACTGCCGATCCTTTCTGCTTGCCTATATATCAATGACTCGATAGCAGGAAATATAAAAAGCGGGTATTTACTTGATGGTGCCACGTCGGGTGTTCTAACCACTTCTGACCTATGCAAGCACAATTGTAAACACAATGAAAAGTGCCTCCCTATGCACGAATGAGGACTTTAAACAAACCAAACACAATTAGCAAACAGAAGCGCCCTAAACGGGTCTTTAAATAAACACGAGGGATTCTTGAACATGCTCCAACTACGGAAGCCCCATCATGCATCTCTATTTCTACTTCTCATGGAAAAAGAAATCTGTAAATCCCTACTTCTCATGATGTCTAGGAAAGCTGTAAGAGAATGCAGTAAATGGTGTAGAAACTACCAAACGGATTAGAATTCGAAGTGCACTGCGAGCTAATGAAATACTCCGGAAAACTTCAAGTACTGCAGCCATGAAATAAGAGTAAACCGGTGAGAAGCTCTCAAGGTATCAAAAACACACGGAATACGCGTTTATACGCATCCGAAGTAAAAACACCTGCAAGAGAACCACACAAGAAGACAATAGAATGTACGCGTATGCGCACAAGCAAAGGAACATGTGTATACACATTCCACTTAAGATACACCTGCAAGAAGGGAGTTAGACCCAAACAGTAGATAATAGAATGTATACATGGGTATATAAACGCAAAACACGTGCAAGAAGGGAGTTAGACCCGAAAAGCAGATAATATAATGTATACGTAGATATACAAGTGCAAAACACCTGCAAGAAGGGAGTTCGACCCAAAACGTAAGCAAAAGGAATGTATACGTGGGTATACCAACGTAAAACATCGAAGTATTGTGTCATATGTATTGATGACACAAGCTCCTGCATCAAATACATCTCAAACAATGTTCAAGAGTGTTAGATCATATGATATTTGTATTTGGAATTGAGAAAGAAAAGAAAATTCAGTTCCAGGTCGCGCTAAGCCTGGTATCTGGCACTAAGCGCGACCCAAACAGAACATTTGGCGGTAAGCCTGCTCCTGGTGGCGCTAAGCGCGACCTGCAACACAAAAGCCAGTGAATTTGGGGCTTAGCACGCTCCTGGTGGCTCTAAGTGCGGCCTGTAAACTGCAGAATTTCCTTTTTTGATCTGAATCACTCTTCCATGATGTTCTCATGCCAAAAGTAAATCCATACAGTTAAGTAATCACAGGAAAAGGTTCATTGGAAGCTCTTAAACTCAAGAAGTGTTGTTTGGAAGTGAAAAATGCGAAGAGAGAGTGAAAACATGGCAAAGCCACCAAACACATTCCAAACATGTATGTCGAAATTACGTGCAAGAAATGCGAGGAATGCATGTCAAGGCAAAGCATGAATTATCTACTTGATGAGAAATTATGCATGGCATAGAGGAATGCATGTTGAAGCAATAATTCCAATGTTCATATGACAATCAAATGCATGAACATGTGAGAAATGCAAGTTAAAGTAACAATTCTAATGTTCATATGACAATCAAATGTATGAACATGTGAGGATTGCAAGTTAAAACATCAATTCCAATGTTCATATGACAATCAAATGCATGAACATGTGAGGAATTCAAGTTAAAGCAACAATTCCAATGTTCATATGACAATCAAATGCATGAGCATGTGAGGAATTCAAGTAAAAGCAACAATTCCCATGTTCATATGACAATCATATGCATGAACATGTGAGGAATGCGTGTTGAAGCAATGATTCTAATTCTCATTATATGCAAAGTTATGCATGAACATGTTAAGAATGCAAGTTGTATCAACCATTCTAATGCTCATTATATGCAAAGTTGTGCATGAACATGTTAAGAATGCAAGTTGAATCAACAATTCTAATGTTCACATATGCAAAGCTGTGCATGAACATATTAAGAATGCAAGTTGAATCAACAATTCTAATGCTCATATGTGCAAATTTATGCATGAACATGTTAAGAATTCAATTTGAGTCAACAATTCTAATGTTCATATGTCAAGAATCAATGCAAGCAAGTTATGCCACAAAGAAGTAATGAAAGATCATGTCAAATCTAAGTTGTACATTAACACAAACACTTGAGATGCATATGCATGGATTATGTACAATGCACAATATACCTAATAATCAAGATGCCTTTGAATCTACATGTCGATGCACTTCCGAATGCAAATTATACCTCAAATCATCATGAATCAATGCAATGCAAACAATCTAAATGCTCTCTAAGGCATGAGCATGTAAAAGATGATGCAAGATGCACAAATTTGGGGCCTAGATGCAACGAAAATACAAATGCACGGGTGTATGTTTGTGCTATGTACAAAAATTCTCACACCAACACAAATAACGTTGCAAAAATCAATCCAATTCAAAGATGAATGTTCAAGAACCGGAATCCACACAGAATTTGCAAGCAATGACAATGTTCAATTTCAAAAAAAGCTAAAAGTCAATAATAGCTTAAAATAAGTGCTTAAGTGAACTAAACACTTACTTGAACTTGAAGTTTGAATTAAATTGAAGAGGAATTCCTTGTGCTCTTCAAAGAAAATACCAAATCAATGTCGAATTGATAATAATTCTCGAAATCAAGCTTGAATTCTTGAAGAACTTGGAATCTTGAATGGAGAATTGAAGAAGATGAAGAAGAATTGCATAAATCTTGAAATTGAAGAGAAATCAGGAGGAATTGGCTCCTTCTAGGTCAAATTTGAGCAGAAGAAGCAGAAGAGGAGCAAGCTTCAATAAGAAGAAGAGAAATCGTAGGGCACGCTTAGCATGGTGAGGCGCGCTTAGTGCAGTCTACGGTGGTGACAGTAGTCAGAAGGAGGTCTGGTGGCGGCCTGTGATGGTGGTTGCTTGGAGGGAAAGTTGAAATTTGACTTTCTGTTCTTGAATTTTGCTTTTGGTTTGAGAGAGAATTAGGGAGTGATTTGTGATTAAAATTAAGCAAATGATTCTCCTCCCCAAATTTGTGAAGGCAAATATCTACTTATAGCTTTGGGAATTGGGCCTAAGAGTGCCTTAGATCCATCATCAAGCCCAAGTTAAGATTATCCGAATAATTTTCGTAATTAATCCAAAACAGCCAAATCCGTGCGAAATTTGAAGTCGGAAGGCAAACAAAAAATGTCCGGAATGTGATTTCGTTTGCGTGAATAAAATTTTTGACTCAATCGGATGAAAGATCAAGGCGATATGAATTTTTGAAGTGTTAGCACAGTTTCAATTTTCCATCTAGAAATTACGAACGTTTCAGTGCACTAAGCGCACGGTACAACACAAAATTTCAGTTTCAATCACTTGAGAAATCAATTTTCTTGGGAACCTTCCTCACACAATTTGCTTCTGTATTTCAAACGAAGGTTGTAGATAATAATGAGAGGAACTTACTGATCAAAAATCATCAGAAAATACAAGACGAGATGAGAGATACGCCTTCTGGAGTGCCTAAACGCGCCGAAAATCCAAAATTCACTTTATTGAGAAATAAGCGAAACAATTCTTTTTGTTTGACGAGACGGCCTCCAACCTGAACAGATAAACTGGAAACCAAATTGATATGACTCTATAGCTTATGGAAACATATCGAAATAGCTTTCTGACCAGAGTACGTTTTATTGAGCACATGAATCGAAGAATATTGGTATCGGACCCAAAGTGATCTGAGATAACCGAAACGCGCCATTTCCTTCGCCACTTTGGATATCTTGAACCTGGTAACCCCATGATCAATATGCAACTACATGTATGTTGATGAAATCGAATTATAAGCCAAAAACACGGGAAAGAAGAGGGTAAATTTTGGGGTACAACAATACCAACAACGTGCAATGTTTAAATCAAAACTCATGTAGTTCGGTTAAAAAAGACCCAAATTGGTGTGTCGATTGATTTTAAATGAAAATACAAGTTGTCATTTTTATAGGAGATGACTCGTATAAATGCCCACAGGGTGTGATAAATAATAAAGGATTACGCACCAACATGAGGGAGGGTTTGAGAATGCCTCTAGTACTCCAGTGGAGAAGTCGAGAACCATGTGAATAGAGGAAGAACATATCGATTATAAATGACTAATGTCTGATCACAAAAAGGTTTTAAAGATAGAAAGTGCACGAGGGCACAAAAAAATATTTGAATGAGGTTGCATATTTTTTAGTCTTTTTCAAAGTGTTAGAATGTGGTTAGATGGATTAAAATTTGATTAAGAAAAAAAAGAAGTTTGAAAATGCATAGACCTAAGTCCAAGTTTTTTTTATGAAAGCAGTTTGAGTTTGAAAACAAGAAATTTTTAATAAAGGGAGAAGATTTTGAAAATTTAAGAATATGGGAGGAGATAATGAGGCTAACTGATCGGTGGTTTTTACACAGTTATTTAGCATTGAATTTTGTTATCGTTTCTTTTATTTGTCTAGTGTTATATGTCATTTTATCGCATTTTACGCTTTGGTTATGTGTTTGAGTGTTTTCAGGGTCATAGGAATAAAACAGGATAAATCGGGGCAAAAGAAGTGCAAAAATCAGAATATTTGAGGCTACAGATGCATCAACACGGGCCCCCGTGTGAATTAACACGGGCACCCGTGTGAATTAACATGGCCCGTGTTGAAAAGCCACTAGAAAACGCAAAAAACCAAAGTCAGTGAATCAACACGGGCACCCGTGTTAATCAACACTGCCCGTGTTGATTAACACGGGCGCCGCGCATCAACACCGCCCGTGTTGATTGGCCGGCAGAAATATTTTTATTCAAGAGATCAACACGGCACTGTGTTAATCAACACGGCCCGTGTTGATGGACGCGTGTGGAAACTTCACTTTTTGAGTTTTGGACCTTTTCTTTGTCATTAAGGTACTTTGGACTTTGGCTAAGACTTGGATGAGGCTGAGACTATAAAAAGGAATTTTGGAAACGAGAAAGAGGACTTTTTTCCAGCAGAGAATTCCAGGAGAGAAGATTGGAGAAAACAAGGGTTTCATGAAGGAGGTTTTCATGAATGTAAAGGATCAAGATCAAATTTCTCCCTAATACTTGTAACATTTACAATTTACCTTCTGTTATCTTTGAATGGTATGAGTAGCTAAAACCCTAATGCTATGGGGTGTCCCTGATTTGACTCTGTAACTATGTTGACGTCCTGAGTGATCAATTTCATGGTTTTTATTATTTAATTTAATCGTGCAACATTTTTGATGCTTTCTTTGTCGGACCAACAAGAATTGATTTACTGTTAACAATCACCGGATCGGTTGTTAAGGTTTTAGTACGATTAGACTACAGTAGATATTACCTAGGACTAGGGATACTCTAAAGTTACCGGATCTAACCCTTGATAAAACAAAGGTTTGATTTCATCATAAATCTCTAAGGACTTAGGATTTAAGATTGAAGGTTCAAAGGTTTTCCCACTAAGGACTTAGGGGAAAATAACCTAAAGGGCTGATAATTGAATGTTTATGAACTTGTTGAAAAGATCAGGATTCAAGGTTATTATACGGAAAATTATACATCTTCCATAGCAGGTTACTCATATCTGTCGAAATAGTCCTTAGCATTTATTTATTTATTTTAGTTGCAATTATTCTATTCTAGAAAATCAAACCTAAACTCTAGAAGTTTTTGTTTAATTGAACTATAGATTGAATCGATATCAATACGCATCCTTGAGATCGATATTCGGGAACTTCCTATTATTACAAGAGGCAGAATAGTACACTTGCTATTTTTCTCATCAAGTTTTTGGCGCCGTTGCCGGGGACTGCAAGGTTATCGAGTGTAATTTGAGTTCAATTAAAATTTTGTTGCTCGTCAACTAAAATTTTGTTTCTATTTTTATTTTATTTTATTACATTTTATTGTATTTTAGTTTTTTTTTATTATTATTTTTATTTTTGAATTTTATTTTATTATAAAAAATTATGAAAAAAAAAGAGTCTGATTATTTTTGTTTCATGAGTTCTTCTATACTTTGTTACTAATAACTTGTTTGAGTTTTGTAGTCATGTATTATTTATATACATTGCCACCTGTATCTCCTGCATGTTGGACGCCTGATTCGGGATTCACTTTGGAAGAGGCGACTGCAATTTTTATAGCATATAGGAAGGAGGTAAGATTGTGGCGAAAGTTACAGTTGGAAAAAGAAGATGTGAAACCAGAAGAAGATTGCATAACATCAGACGACAAAGATGTGGTAAGTATAGAAGAATCTGAGGTAAAAAGGAATATGTGGAAGAAGAAATCGATAACTTGAAGATGATCTAGTTTTGGATGAAACTAAAATTTAACATTTTTGAAGATGTGGACATCCAACTGAAAATCTTCAACAATGAGTCTCCCGAAATTATTTTCACAACAAGGCAAGTGACAAACAAGAAATTGACAGAGTATTGGATGACATTTACTCCTTGTTTAACATCATCAAGATGAAAATGATTTGGAAGCAGTATCATCACTATTTGAAGTTCATGAGATTTCTACCAAACAAAAGAAAGGAAAAAGATGATGTGTTTTTTCTGTCATATAAGCCACCCTAACATGGGTGATGAACCGTCGAGCCATGCGACGTTAAATGAAGCGCTTCGTGGGAGGCAACCCACGTTTTTAATAACTTAGTTTTCTTTTTGTTTTTGTTTTGTTTTGTTTGCAGGTGATAAAAAAGGGATCCTATCTTGCGAAAGCTAGGATACAACGGCTGGTGTTGCATTACCCTTTGTGAGTCACTTTTCTCGAGCTTGTTCTTAAACATTGGGGTAAATGTTTAGTTCAAGTTTGGGGGAGGTTTTATTGCTTTGTTTGTTTATTTTTACTTGTTAAGTTGATGTTAAGTTGATGTTAAATGTTGTTGCTTTGTTTGTTTATTTTTACTTGTTAAGTTGATGTTAAGTCGATGTTAAATGTTGTGTAATAACACTAGTAGAAACTCTCCCAAGATTTTTCTGAATTTTGACCAAAATTTTTGTTTTGTTTTACACAAGAGCTTGTATTTCAATAAGATCGGGAATGATATTGTGTGAGATGCAGGGATGATTGTTTGAAGGTAGGAAATTCGGAATAATGTGACATTGATACGAGTCCAACATGTAGATTCATACTAGAGTGCTTAAAGTTTGCGAAGTACTCCTTGAATAGTTTATCTATACAGTCTGGCATAATTCAGATTCACATGCAGGTATAATTGGTTGAGAAGCAAATTAAAATGGCATTAAATGATGAAAAGATGGTAAAAGGCAACCAGCCCGCTAAGTTGGGTAGCCCTCACCAGGTTATTCAGCCCAAAGGGGGTTGATCCCCAAACGTCGTCCGGATAAAGGACAATAAATAACCAAAAGGTTTGAAAATTTCATCGGTATTAAAAAGTGGCAAATGTTGCTCAATTGGTGCCCAAATAAGTGAAGTTCTTGGCTAGTCATGTGCATGTGATGATTATCATAATTCTCAGTGCCTTAATCTGATTGTGCGAATGAAAGAGGAGGAAACGCAGAAAGAGAACACTTCAGTGCGAAGCATAGATGGAGAGGTATTTTCGTGTCATGTGAATGCCGAGCACACTACTTTTTGAGCAATGAGAACTGAACTCTTGCATATGAGTACCGATCTGCTTTGATTTTCATAAGTGCTGATAATCGTCGCTTGAGGTCAAGCAACAGTTTAAGTTTGGGGGAATTTGATCGGTGGTTTTTACACAGTTATTTAGCATTAAATTTTGTTATCGTTTCTTTTATTTGTCTAGTGTTATATGTCATTTTATCGCATTTTACGCTTTGGTTATGTGTTTGAGTGTTTTCAGGGTCATAAGAATAAAACAGAATAAATCGGGGCAAAAGAAGTGCAAAAATCAGAATATTTGAGGCTACAGATGCATCAACACGGGCCCCCGTGTGAATTAACACGGCCCGTGTTGAAAAGCCACTAGAAAACGCAAAAAAACCAAAGTCAGTGAATCAACACGGGCACCCGTGTTAATCAACACTGCCCGTGTTGATTAACACGGGCGCCCGCATGCATCAACACTGCCCGTGTTGATTAGCCTAGCAGCAAATATTTTTTATTCAAGAGATCAACACGGGCACCCGTGTTAATCAACACGGCCCGTGTTGATGGACGCGTGTGGGAATTCACTTTTTGAGTTTTGGACCTTTTCTTTGTCATTAAGGTACTTTGGACTTTGGCTAAGACTTGGATGAGGCTGAGACTATAAAAAGGAATTTTGGAAACGAGAAAGAGGACTTTTTTTGCCAGCAGAGAATTCCAGGAGAGAAGATTGGAGAAAACAAGGGTTTCGGCGGAAGGAGGTTTTCATGAACAGAAAGGATTGAAGATCAAATTTCTCCCTAATACTTGTAACATTTACAATTTATCTTCTGTTATCTTTGAATAGTATGAGTAGCTAAAACCCTAATGATATGGGGTGTCCCTGATTTGACTCTGTAATTATGTTGACGTCCTTGAGTGATCAATTTCATGGTTTTTATTATTTAATTTAATCGTGCAATATTTTTGATGCTTTCTTTGTCGGACCAACAAGAATTGATTTACGGTTAACAATCAGCTGGACCGCGGTTGTTAAGGTTTTTGTACGATTAGACTACAGTAGATATCACCTAGGACTAGGGATACTCTAAAGTTACCGGATCTAACCCTTGATAAAACAAAGGCTTGATTTCATCATAAATCTCTAAGGACTTAGGATTTAAGATTGAAGGTTCAAAGGTTTTCCCACTAAGGACTTAAGGGAAAATAACCTAAAGGGCTGGTAATTGAATATTTATGAACTTGTTGAAAAGATCAGGATTCAAGGTTATTATAGGGCAAATTATACATCTTCCATAGCAGGTTACTCATATCTGTTGAAATAGTCCTTAGCATTTATTTATATATTTTAGTTGCAATTATTCTATTCTAGAAAATCAAACCTAAACTCTAGAAGTTTTTGTTTAATTGAACTATAGATTGAACTGGATATCAATATGCAGTCCTTGAGATCGACATTCGGGGAATTTCCCTATTATTACAAGGCAGAATAGTACACTTGCTATTTTTCTCATCACTAACCTAGGTACAAAAAAATAAAAGGTGAGGGTAAAGAAAGACCTGACCAAGTGAGAAACCAGTATTTGACATCAAGAAGCCAATACCATATTTCCATCCTTTGGATTACCACACAAGCAATTAATCAGACAAAAGTACCAAATCTCATATAAATCCATGCCTCAGATGAAATCATGTCTTCAAAAATCGGGTAACATAACGACTGTATTCGGAGGAAATTCACTCGTATACGATTACAAACGGAATAACCTACACACACAAAAATAATAGCTCAAGCACAGATAGAATAACACCAGGATCACAGAATCTCCAAGATGAGGTCAAAGTCCTAATCCTAAGTCCAAAGTCAAACTCCGAGCATAAGGATAGTAACCAACTCCAAGAAAAATTAAATTTTTAAGTGTTTAAGTTGGATTATTAGGTATTTTTGAAAGGAAAAATAAAACTTAAGTGAGCAAATTCAAAATAGAAAGAAAATAAATGCTCAAGTGAGCAAAGAAAAATGACATGAAAATAAATGCTCAAGTGAGCAAAGAAAAAATGATATGAAATGTAAATGCTAAAAATAAAAGGCATAAAGTAAAGAGCGTAAAAATAAAGGCGTAAAAATAAAAGCATAAAATAAAAGCATAAAATAAAAGCATAAAATAAAAGTCAATTTTTAGTAATTAGTAATGTTAGCTAGATGATCATCTTGAAGCTTGCGCGTGAAGGCTTGCTAGAAGCTTGATAGAATCATAGCGACCACATGACAAAGTTTCAATTGATTTTGGTCAAGTATATCATCCATTATGGGACAATCAAAGATTTCAACACTTGATCAAAGATGATTGAGAATTTCAATTGGACAAAGTTAGTGAAAACTAATCAGAATCTTGATAGAATCATAGCGAATATGTGACACCCCAAATAATTCAATATTTAAAATAATTAGAATTTTAATTATTAATTTAATTAGATTTTAATTATTAATATTTTGGAATTATTAGATTTAATTGGTTAAATAAATGAAGTGAGGAATTGGGAGTGTGAGGAGTAATGGGGGGTGTGACGAGTAAAATACTCTACCTATCTTGATTATTATTGTATTTCATTTATTGGAACAATAAAAGGAATAATAAAAGGGTAAAGAAGGAAAAAGAGGAATAGAAGGTTTTTCATCATTCGTAACAATGGAGAAGAGAAGAGAAAGAGGAAAAGAGTGAAAGTTGCCGGAATTCGAAGAACCCACAAGGTAAGGGGTGATTTCATTCAATTATAATGCCTTATGGGTTTTGGGATGCAATTGGATGATTAGTATGTTAGGAATCTTGAAAATTGGATAATTTAGGTTTTTTTAGGATTGTCCCTAAATGTGTCGAATTATAGGAATTTGAAACTGTAGTGATGTTATGGAATGTTTGGGAATAAATGAATTGAGCCATGTAGTATAATACTGGTGTTTGTTGGATGAAAATTAGTGTTTTTTATGTTTGGATCCGTATGGGAATGCTAGGGAATAAGTTGGAAACATTCTGCTGTCAAAACTAGTGTTTTCTGCCACTGTGCGTCGTGGCAACCGGTTCCCATGTGGGAGAACCCGGGTTCCCAGTGTATTGGTAAGTAAAAATGGCATTTTTGAACGCAGGAACCGGTTCCCCATTTGTTCTTCATTTGGAGGAACCGGGTTCCACTGTTACTTTTTGAAAAATTCCAAACTTTAAAAATTCATAACTTTCAAACCGTAAGTCCGTTTTGAGCGCCGTTTTGGACGTTGTTTCTTAAATTAAATACTCTATTTTATAAAATGAAGAAAATTATAATTAATGGATTTATTTTGAAAAGAGCTGTTTTTCCAATTTGTGAACAATGGGAGTTATGGGAATGGTGGATGAATGAGTATAGGATTGTTCTGACAGGTTGAACGTGGAATTAAGCTTGTATGTTATTTTCCTGCTGTTTATTCATGATTGTATTTATATCATGTGTTTTTGTTGGTGTTGTGTATACCTGGTAGTTGTTAATCTCAGCTGTTGTTGTATATATTGGTGATAGTCTTACTAATTGAAGGGTAAGCGTTTGGCATATTTATGCTTTGTGATAATTTATTTCATGATTATGTTGTTATCATGTGATATGTTGGTGTTGGCTAAGTGTGGAATATGCTGAGTGATCATATTTTTTTGATTGAATGTTGCATGCTTTTATTGTTCATGCATAAGCATTTTGGTGATGGTTCATTCCTATTGTGTGGAATTGGACTTGCAGAGCCAATAACCGTACCCAATGGATAGTGGTGGTGAGGCTAGATTCTTGACCCAGTGATGTATGGGCGAATCATTGATTGACGTTGTTTTCCGAGGTGTAAATGGAACAGGGTGTGAACTTGTTCACGTTTGGTACCACATGCATAGAGTCTGCATTGCATATGAAATTGTAACATGTTAGGATGATTTCCAGTATTATAATTTCATTGATTGTTATATTTGCATAATGATCTGTGTGAAATGCATTTGTGAACTGAAATATGATTATGTTAATGATAGTGAAATAATATATTGAATTGTTCTGTTGTATTTAAAAACGTATAATGCATTATATATTGAAAAGAGATCTCACCCTTACTTTAATGATTTCAAATTAAAGTTAGCAGCTCAGGAGTCGGTGAGGATGGCTTATAGAGCTGTGTCTTATTTTTATCTGCATGTCAGTGTCATGCTCTGGTAGTTGTAACACTGGGGGAAACGTCTAGATGAGAGTTTTGTTTTATACCCCATTGGTTTTGATTTATGTTGGGAATACTTATTAATTAAAGTTATACCGGTTTTTGTGATATTTTTCCGCTGTGTAGAACATGATGTTAATTTGAATAGTTTATTTTAATAATTCCTTCAGTAAAGCATGATTACTGTTCGATTTGAGGTTTTATATTTATTATGGATTGTGACATCCTGTTTTTCATGTTACTCTGATTTAATTAATATATTCGTGGGTTATTTAGAAGGGGTGTTACAATATTGGTATTAAAGCATAGTCGGTCGTTGTGACTAGTGTCTTAATGTCATTATCCCTTTGTACGCGACAAGTGTGTGCAACACTGTCGGTAGTTGTTGCTTTTCTGATTGCTTATTGCAGGAGTGTGTGAAACTAAGTGGGGGAGAATAGATGCTTCCCGGATATGTTCCGATTGTAAGTCATTGGTACGAGGTACTGCTTGGGAAGACAGTGCAATAGTGGTTAGAGTTGTTGGAATCGTTTTGACCGTGAGTCATAGTTAGAAGTGCAAAAAGGCGAGTATGATTCTGAGAACAGAAAGTGTTGGTAATGATGGTTTATACTCCAGTTTGATTATCGGATGTCTATTGACAAATTGAGGACTTGATCACCCTTAATCTCTTGTTGATAGTAGACGGAATCGTATTGGATGGTGTAATACGGTGAACTGACTTTGAGATTTTTGTATCGCAAATGTGCGGATAGCAAGAGTCGCCACCGACTTTTTTTTATCCAATTAAGGGAAGGTGAAAAGAATAGGAAAAGACCTTCGTTAGATTCTGAGTAAGGGAGAAGGTTATGAAAAGGGAAGGTATTAGCACCCTTTCCATCCGTAGTTATCTACGGCTCTTAGTTGCTCTTAGATCATTTTAAAAGTGCTTTCTGTGTGTTTGAAAAAAATGTTTTGAAAAGGCATTTCGCTTTGACTTTGTAATGATTCATGTAGGAATGTATACAAAGTGTTCGGAAATGTTTCGTTTTTGAAAAGAGTTTGAACTTTGACAAAAGTGTGTGGTGTAAAAAGTATTTGATTGAGCAAGCAACTAAAAGTCTTATTACCTACTCGTAACGGTCGCTGTGTTGTTTTACGCTCCTTTAGAATAGTGATATCCATACCATTAGTTGGTAGGTAACCCTATTCGCTGGATGTAAGCGGACATTCAAGGGACATCGGATGGTCATAGAAGGCAACTTGTAGGAGTATCCTAGTACATCCGAAGGGACGATCATCACTTTTCGTAGGCAACAATCGAGGGTCAAGATCGTGTATTCGTAGGCGATATCGTGGGTCTATGATCTTTGTATCGAAGGGACTATGATGATTTGTTTTGAAGGCAACAGTGCTAAGATACCTCTACGTTCGAGGGACTTGACCGTTTATTCGAAAGGCAACGAGAGAGAATTACCCTAAAGGGGGTGCATGATTGAAAAGAGTGTGTTGATTTCAGATATTTTATCTTGGCATTATGAGTGATCTATGTCCAATTTTATCTTGCCATACACGCCTAATTACTAGCAGTTTATAGGATGCGGAAAATAAATTGCGAAAATGTAAAGTGTGGAAAGATAAAGTCCTACGCTATTACATGGCTTTGAGGCAGTTAGATAATAAGAGTGTGGAAAATAAAATTCCTAATTAACTATTACATCCCATAGGCAGTTACATAATATTGAAAAGAAAAGCAAGAAAAAGCGTCCGGATCGTTACAACCTCGTGAATGTATACATAAACAAAATACGAGAAAATTGCATAAGAGGAAAAATGTTAGTAAAAGCATGATTTTTGAATGAGGAAAAAGGTTTTATGTTAGTAATGACAATAATATGATAAGATAATTTGTTTGGTAATTTTCTGAATGGATTTCGATAATTAAAAACAATTAAAAGTCAATTAAATGATTAATTAGCAATTAAATAAAATATGCATGCAAAAATGTTAATTTTAATGTCAAAAATTAAATAAGTATTTTTCTGATTAAAATGCAAAAGGAAAATATTTTTGGTGATTTTTAAATGCATGATAAAAATATTTGAAGATAAATTAAATTAACATGAAAATATTAAAGAAAATAAGAAAAATAGAAAAAGTTAGTTTTTCAAAACTGTAAAAAAAGAATGGACATGCCAGGAATCGAACCCATGTCCTTGGCAGAAATCCACACACACGTTGCCATCTGAGCTAGCTTACTTTGGTGTTTGGAATCTGGAAATAATGCATTATAAGTGATACATGTGTTGTATTTTGGAATTTCAACGCACAGTCAGCGCATGGGACCGAGGTTGAATGAAAGAACGAATCAGATCGCTCCATGATGCCACGCACGCCTTCGTCGGTCCCAGACTAGTCAACGACGCCGGAGCCCTAGCTCCGGTCGTCTTCTCCAGCGACTCAAAACTTCAAACCTGCAAAATACGAAAAATAAATGGCAAAGGAATACCCTACCCCCTAAATCGACCCTTGCGAATCCAATGGTAGCATTAGTTTTTCCTGAAAGTGCCTGTACAAGCCGGTTCGAATCGAACAATTCAAAATGCCCTAACAATGGTGATTCGTGTTTTCTACGTCTAAGCTTGCATGTAATGGTTCAAATGCACTCTAATGGATGCCCTGAACTCAAATAAAAACACGAAAACAGTTAGGAATGCATGGATCAATGAAAACGAAATTATGAAAAATACCAAATTGGAGTGACTTGTATGGCACGATCTAGAGAGTTCTAGCTTCATGTAAGGACTGCTAATGACTGCTGGGATATCAAGGAACACGTTTGAGTGCTTAGAACTCCTTGAAACTTGCTGAAAATTGAAATTCGAAATTGACAACTTTGGAAATTTTTTGAGAAAATAAGGATTGCTTGCAAGGGCTAGGGTTTCGTCCTTTGTCTTTGGAAGAAAAAAAAGGAAAAAAGATATGCCATTCAATGCAAAATAATTTCCCTTTCAAATAAAATCAAATCTTGTCAAAATTTGATTTTTCTTCCCATGCATGAGCTAGCACGAAATTGGTATGTTTTGTGGGCTATCTTGGACCTCAAGCTTGATAAAAAACCAACCCAATTGAAATTATACCTTGTTTTCATATTTTATTTAATTTAATCTTGAATTAAATGCTTTTAAATTCAAAAAAAATAAAAAAAAAATAGAAAGAGGTCGTGGCAAGGCATCAAGTGGTCAAAAATAATATTATGATCAAGTTTGAATCATAAATTATAAGCCCATTTGGAAAAAAAATGGATTTTGACAAGTATCTCTCTTTGTGCAATTGTCCAAAAATACCTAACTTGTACAAGGTGTATCTTGCTCAATTTTCAACATTTTTGAGTGTTCTTGGACTTTTAGAAATCTCTAGATGTCCTTTAAACAACTTCTTTGGTTTCATCTCAATTGAGTTTCCATGATCAATAAACTTCAATACAAAAAGTTGACTTTTTGTTGACTTTGAAAAGGACCTGTAATGTTTTGATCCATATATTCAAAATGAAGCATTTTTTGACCATGCTTGTGAGACATGAAGTTGTAGAGAATTGAATTTCCTTTAAAATGAGATGTGGTGGAAAAATTTCTGATAAAGTATGAAGAAGTTATGCTCACCAAAGTTCATTGATTTTCTGAAAACCCTGATTTGGAAAGTTTGACTTTTGAGCAAATCTTGAGTTTTCCTGATGAATCATGATCAACCCTTAATCAAATGATGAATATGACTTCAAAATGAGGATGTTGACCAAAAATCATGAAGTTTGACTGTATGTTGACCACAGTTAACTTTTTGTCCAATACAACTGATTTTCAACCATCTGAGCAATTGTCTGAGGAAACTTGACTTGTAAGGCTTAAAACTTGACACGGAGATTCTTTGAAGCATATGAGGAGGCATGATGACCATTGGAGGTGTTGAGAACCCATCTTAATCTGAGGATAGCCAAACCCTAGTTTTGGTTGATTGTTTAGGAGAGGGTTTGTTCGATCAACCCTTGAGGAATCCTTGAGTATGGATGTATGAAATGTCTTGAGAAGTAGGAGGGCAAATTTTGGGGTATGACAGATGGTATACAATTGTCTTGCTATCTAAATGGGGCATATAGTGATGAATATGAAGGAAGTTTGGTAGAAGCTTGTGCACCATATGAGTTGACGAAGACTCTAATAAGAACAATGAATTAAGATGGATGAGCAGAGTTGCGCAGCTATTAATGATGGTGTTGTGGTGTTTATGTTGTATTCTTCGACGAAAGTGAAAGGAAAAGCTAAGAGTGATGAATTGCCGGTGGTGAAGAATGGTTGGGATTTTTCTCCGATTGAGTGGTTTAGAAATGGATTGAGTTGGATTGCAAGCTATTGTTAAAACTGCATATTTTGGTTCTGCAGGTTGCAGGAACCGGTTTCCATGTGGGAGGAACCGGGTTCCTGGTACAAAAACCAGGGAGATGGAATTCTGGGTTGTTGGGAACCGGTTACTCCTGGGGAGGAATCGGGTTCCCAGTTCAAAATTTGTAAGGAAACCAATAATCTTGGTGGGAACCGGTTTCCAGTATGGAGGAACCGAGTTCCCCATAGTAAAATCCAAAGAGCGTGTTTTTGAGGAATGTGGGAACCAGGTTCTCCCTGGGAGGAACCAGTTACCACTGTGTTAATTTCTAAAATGTTTAAAACATTTAAAACTCATATTTTCTAAACCGTAACTCCGATTCGAGTGTTGTTTTTGGCAGTATTTCTTAAATTAAAAATACTATCTCATAAAATAAAGAATATATCATTTTATGGAATTTATTTTAAAAAGAGTCGAATTCCCGATTTTTGTAAACTTGGTAGTTTGGAAATGGTGAATGAATTTCCATAAGTGTTTCCGGAAGATGTTAGTGAGTTGCCACCTGAGAGAGAAGTGGAATTTACTCTAGATTTGATTCCTGGAACTAGTCCGGTGTCGAAGGCGCCTTATCGCATATCGACATCTGAATTATCTGAATTGAAGAAGCAGTTGGAAGAATTACTTGAGAAGAAGTTTATTCGTCCTGGTGTTTCGCTGTGGGGTGCTCCTGTGTTGTTGGTTAAGAAGAAAGAGGGTTCGAGGAGACTGTGTGTTGATTACTGACAGTTGAACAAAGTTACAATCAAGAATCAGTATCCATTGCCAAGGATTGATGATTTGATGGATCAACTAGTTGGAGCTTGTGTATTCAGTAATATTGATTTGAGATCGGAATATCATTAGATTCGTGTGAAGATGGAGGATATTCAGAAAACTGCATTTAGAACGAGGTATGGACATTATGAGTATTCTGTTATGCCGTTTGGAGTTACTAATGCACCTGGTGTTTTCATGGAGTATATGAACATGATATTTCATCCGTATCTTGATAAGTTCGTGGTGGTATTTATTGATGATCTTCTGACCTATTCGAAGAGTGATGAAGAGCATGCAGAGTGTCTCAGAGTTATGCTGGAATTATTGAAGGAGAAAATGCTTTACGTGAAGTTGTCCAAATGTGAATTCTGGTTGAGTGAAGTAAGTTTTCTTGGTCATGTGATTTCCAAGAATGGCATTGTTGTTGATCCTACGAAGGTAGAAGCGGTATCTCAGTGGGATGCGCCGAAGAATGCTTCTGAAATTCATAGTTTTCTTGGTCTTGCAGGCTACTACAGAAAGTTCATTGAAGGATTTTCAAAGTTAGCTTTGTCGTTGACTAAGTTGACAAGAAAGGGTCAAGCGTTTGTTTGGGGTTCTGATTGTGAGAAAGGATTCCAAGAGTTGAAGAGGAGGTTGACTAGTGCTCCGATTCTGATTTTGCCGAATCCGGAAGAATCTTTTGTTGTGTATTGTGATGCGTCCTTGATGGGATTAGGTGGTGTTTTGATGCAAGATAAGCAGGTTCTGGCTTATGCTTCAAGACAGTTGAAGATTCATGAAAGGAATTATCAGACTCATGATTTAGAATTGGCAGCAGTAGTATTTGTTTTGAAATTGTGGAGGCATGATCTGTATGGTTCTCAATTCGAGGTATTCAGTGATCATAAGAGCCTGAAGTATCGCTTTGATCAGAAAGAGTTGAATATGAGGCAGAGGAGATGGTTGGAATTTCTTAAGGATTATGATTTTGGCTTGAATTACCATCCTGGTAAGGCAAACGTTGTTGCAGATGCATTAAGTAGGAAGTCCTTGCATATGTCAATGTTGATGGTTCGTGAATTGGAATGGGTGGAGCAATTCAGAGATTTGAGTTTGGTATGTGAAACTACTCCGGATAGTGTGAAATTGGGTATGTTGAAGCTGACTAGTGGTATTCTGGAAGAAATTCCAAATGGACAGAAATCTGATGTTGGTTTGGTGGATAAGTTGACATTGATTAACCAGGGTCAAGGAGGTGAGTTCCGAATTGAAGAGAATGGCGTTATGAGATTTGGTGATAGGGTGTGTGTTCCGGATGTTGCCGAGATTAGAAAGAGTATTTTGGAAGAAGGACATCGTAGTGGGTTGAGTATTCATCCTGGTGCTACTAAGATGTATCATGACTTGAAAAAGTTATTTTGGTGGCCTGGAATGAAAAAGGAAATTGCTGAGTTTGTGTATGCGTGTTTGGCTTGTCAGGAGTCAAAGATTGAACATCAGAAACCGTCAGGATTGATCGAACCGTTGTTTGTTCCAGAGTGGAAATGGGATGACATTTCTTTGGATTTTGTATCTGGTTTACCAAGGACAGCAAAGAATTGTGATTCTATCTGGGTTATTGTTGATCGGTTGACAAAATCTGCTCATTTTATTTCGATAAGAATGGATTATCCTATAGAGAGGTTGGCAGAGTTGTATGTGGAGAAAATCGTAAGTTTGCATGGTATCCCTTCTAGCATTGTGTCGGATAGAGATCCGAGGTTTACGTCTAAGTTTTGGACAGGGCTGCAAGAAGCTTTGGGTACTAAGTTACGATTGAGTTCCGCTTATCATCCGCAGACAGATGGTCAAACGGAGAGAACAATTCAGTCGTTAGAAGATTTGTTAAGAGCTTGTGTGTTGGAGAAAAGTGGATCTTGGGATAGCTATCTACCATTGATTGAGTTTACCTACAACAATAGTTTTCATTCGAGTATCGGTATGGCTCCGTTTGAGGAATTGTATGGTAGGAGGTGTCGGACACCGATGTGTTGGTACGAATCAGGAGAAAGTGTTGTGATTGGACCAGAAGTTGTCCAACAGACTTCAGAAAAGATTAAGATGATTCAGGAGAAGATGAGAACTTCTCAGAGTCGTCAGAAGAGTTATCATGATAAGAGGAGGAAGGATCTCGAGTTTAGTGAAGGAGATCATGTGTTTATGCGAGTCACTCTAATGACTGGTATTAGTCGGGCTTTGAAGCCAAAGAAGTTGACTTCGTGCTTTATTGGTCCGTTTCAGATTTCCAAGAGAGTTGGAAAAGTTGTTTATCAGATTGCTTTACCTCCGTTGCTTGCAAATTTGCATGATGTCTTCCATGTATCTTAGTTGAGGAAGTACATTGTTGATCCGTCTCATGAGATTCAGGTAGACGACATACAGGTACGAGATAATTTGACTGTTGAAACATTACCTGCGAGAATTGAGGATCGGAAGTTGAAACAGTTGTGAGGTAAAGAGATAGCTTTGGTTAAAGTAGCTTGGGGAGGACCAGCAGGTGGAAATGTCACTTGGGAACTACAGAGTCAGATGAAGGACTCGTATCCCGAACTTTTCATCTAAGGTATATTTTCGAGGACGAAAACTCTTTTTAGTAGGGGAGAGTTGTGACACCCCAAATAATTCAATATTTAAAATAATTAGAATTTTAATTATTAATTTAATTAGAGTTTAATTATTAATATTTTGAAATTATTGGATTTAATTGGTTAAATAAATGAAGTGAGGAATTGGGAGTGTGAGGAGTAATGGGGGGTGTGAAGAGTAAAATACTCTACCTATCCTAATTATTATTTTATTTTATTTATTGGAATAATAAAAGGAATAATAAAAGGGAAAAGAAGGAAAAAGAGGAATAGAAGGTTTTTCATCATTCGTAACATTGGAGAAGAGAAGAGAAAGAGGAAAAGAGTGAAAGTTGCCGGAATTCGAAGAACCCACAAGGTAAGGGGTGATTTCATTCAATTATAATGCCTTATGGGTTTTGGGATGCAATTGGATGATTAGTATGTTAGGAATCTTAAAAATTGGATAATTTAAGTTTTTTTAGGATTGTCCCTAAATGTGTCGAATTATAGGAATTTGAAATTGTAGTGATGTTATGGAATATTTGGGAATAAATGAATTGAGCCATGTAGTATAATACTAGTGTTTGTTGGATGAAAATTAGTGTTTTTGATGTTTGGATCCGTATGGGAATGCTAGGGAATAAGTTGGAAACATTCTGCTGTCAAAACTAGTGTTTTCTGCCACTGTGGATCGTGGGAACTGGTTCCCATGTGGGAGAACCCGTTCCAGTATAGGTAAGTAAAAATGGCATTTTTGAACGCAGGAACCGGTTCCCCATTTGTTCTTCATTTGGAGGAAACGGGTTCCACTGTTACTTTTTGAAAAATTCCAAACTTTAAAAATTCATAACTTTCAAACCGTAAGTCCGTTTTGGACGTTGTTTTTTAAATTAAATACTCTATTTTATAAAATGAAGAAAATTATTATTAATGGATTTATTTTAAAAAGAGCCGTTTTTCCAATTTGTGAACAATGGGAGTTATGGGAATGCTGGATGAATGAGTATAGGATTGTTCTGACAGGTTGAACGTGGAATGAAGCTTGTATGTTATTTTCCTGCTGTTTATTCATGATTGTATTGATATCATGTGTTTTTGTTGGTGTTGTATATACCTGGTAGTTGTTAATCTCAGTTGTTGTTGTATATACTGGTGATAGTCTTACTAATTGAAGGGTAAGCGTTTGGCATATTTATGCTTTGTGATAATTTATTTCATGATTATGTTGTTATTATGTGATATGTTGGTGTTGGCTAAGTGTGGAATATGTTGAGTGATCATATTCTGTTGATTGAATGTTGCATGCTTTTATTGTGCATGCATAAGCATTCTGGTGATGGTTCATTCCCATTGTGTGGAATTGGACTTGCAGAGCCAATAACCGTACCCAATGGATAGTGGTGGTGAGGCTAGATTCTTGACCCAGTGATGTATGGGTGAATCATTGATTGACGTTGTTTTCCGAGGTTTAAATGGAACAGGGTGTGAACTTGGTTCACGTTTGGTACCATAAGCATAGAGTCTGCATTGCATATGAAATTGTAACATGTTAGGATGATTTCCATTGTTATAACTTCATTGATTGTTATATTTGCATAATGATCTGTGTGAAATGCATTTGTGAACTGAAATATGATTATGTTAATGATAGTGAACTAATATATTGAATTGTTCTGTTGTATTTAAAAACGTATAATGCATTATATATTGAAAAGAGATCTCACCCTTACTTTAATGATTTCAGATTAAAGTTAGTGTAACACCCCTTCTAAAATACCCCGAATAATACTAATTATATCAATGGGAATTAACTTCACCAAAACAATGCATATGCACGCACATCACTAGCATGCAACATCAAATCAGTCTATGAAGTACATCAATTTATCATAACTGAATCAAAACAAAAAAAAACATGATATCCCAACGATCATGCACACCATCATTAACAATATAAACATGATTTTCCTCCACACAATACGAATACATCCATTCATCACAGTTTCACTGCTACATACACACCCATGTGCGTCAACCAATAATCACTTAATTCGGAATTTCGACTCATTTTCAAAATAATTTCAAGTTTTAGGAAATATTTTCATTTTATAAAATAGAGCATAAAATTTAAGAAATAACGTCCAAAACGGCACTCAAAACGGACTTACGGTTTGAAAGTTATGAATTTTCAAAGTTTAATATTTTTCAAAAAGTTACAGCAGAACCTGGTTCCTACCTATACAGGAACCGGTTCTTGCGAAGTTCAAAAATCTCGTTTCTGGAAAATTGTATGGGAACCCGGTTCCTACCCATACAGGAACCGGTTCCTGAGTGCATTTTTGCTTGTTTTTACAAATTTTCACAGTGGAACCCGGTTCCTCCCCACTGGGAACCGGTTCCCACGTCCTGCAGAGTCAAATTCTGCACTTTTGACAGCATTCATTCCTTCTAAACTAAACCCAAACATTCCCATACGAATTGCAACATGAGAAACACCAAAACACATCCATTTTACACCATTAAATCATCAAACAACATTATTCCATCATTCCTATTTATTATCTGACACCCTAATTGTTTTCAACCTATAATCCGACATAATAGGGATAATTCTACGAACCCTAGAATTCTATACCGATTCCCTAGCATACTATGATCCATACAATTGAATATCTAAACCGATAATATGAATTAACTAATCGAAATCACCCTTACCTTGTGGGTTCTTCAACGACACGGATTGGCTTTTCTCCTTCCTTTTCCTCTTCTCAATTGCACGTATGTGTGTTTTCTCCAAAAATAACTCCTTTTCCTCTTTTCCATCTTTTATTCCTTTTATTCCTCTAACATAATTAAAATAAATTAAATAATGTGAGTAGAGTCTTTTACTCCTCACACCCTCCCTTTACTCATCACACCTCTCATAGTTCCATTCCCTTATTCCATAGTTAATCTCAATAAATCCAATATATTAATAAATTATATTCTCAATTAAATTAATAATTTTAAAAATCATAATTATTTAATTATCGAATTATTTGGGTGTCACAACTCTCCCAACTAAAAAGTTGTCGCCCCGAAAACATACCTTAGATTTAACAATTCGGGATACGAGTCCTTCATATTACCTCCTCCCAAGTGACATTCCCATCTGGTTCTCCCAAGCCACTTACCAACGCGATCTCTTTGCCTCGCAACTGTTTCAACTTCCGATCCTCTATCCTTGCGGTGTACTGCCCATAGTCAAATTCTCCCGTACATGTATATCATCTACCCGAATCTCATGAGACGGTCAAGAACGCATTTTAGCCGAGACACATGGAAAATGCAAATTGCAAGGACGGCAAAGCAACTGATATGCAACCTTCCAATTCTCTTGGTAATCAAACGGACCAATAAAACGGAGTCAACTTCTTTGACTTCAAAGCTCGACTACCATGAGTAACTCGCATAAAAACATGTTCTCCTTCGCTAAACTCAAGATCTTTCCTCCTCTTATCGTGATAACTTTTCTGACGACTCTGAGAAGTCCTCATCTTCTCCTGAATCATCTTAATCTTTTCCGACGTTTGTTGAACAATTTCTGGTCCAATCACAACACTCTCTCCAGATTCATACCAACACAACGATGTCCGACACCTCCTACCATACAATGCCTCAAACGGAGCCATACCAATGCTCGAATGAAAACTATTGTTGTAGGTAAACTCAATTAATGGTAGATAACCATCCCAAGCTCCACCTTTCTCCAACACACAAGCTCTTAACAAATCTTCCAACGATCGAATCTTCCGTCTCACCATCCGTCTGGGATGATGAACTCAAACGCAACTTAGTACCCAAAGCTTCTTGCAATCTTGTCCGAACTTAGATAAACCTCGATCCCGAATACTAGAAGGAATGCGCAAACTCACAATCTTTTCGACATACAACGCCAACCTTTCCATCGGATAATCCATTCTTATCGGAATAAAGTGAGCGATTTCAACCGATCAACAATAACCCAAATAGAATCACAATTCGCTGTCCTTGGCAAACCATACAAAATCCATAGAGATTCCATCCCACTTCCACTGAACAAACAACGGTTCCATCAATCACGGTTTCGATGCTCAATCTTCGACTCGACAAACCCAAGCATACACAAACTCAAAATTTTTTTCATTCTCGCCACCAAAACAACTTCTTCAAATCGTGATACATTTTAGTAGCACCGGATGAATACTCAATCCACTACGATGTCCTTCTTCCAAAATACTCTTCCTAATCTCGCAACATCCTAACACACACCATCACCAAATCTCATAACTCCATTCTCATCAATTTTGAACTCACCCCTTGACCTTGGTTGATCGATGTCAATTTATCAACTAAACCAGATCGATCATCAATTTCTTCCAAAATACCACCGTCACTTCACATATTCGGAGTGGTTTCACATACCAAACTTAAATCTCTAAACAACCAAATCTAATTCACGGACCATTAACATCATGCAAGGACTTTCTACTCAAGGCATCCGAACAACGCTTGCCTTACCAGGTAATTCAAACCGAAATCATAATCCTTTAGGAATTCTAACCATCTCCTCTCCTCATGTTCAACTCTTTCCGATCAAAGAGATACTTGACTTTGTGATCACCGAACACCTCAAACCGAGAACCATACAAGTAAACAACTTCAAAACAAATACAACCGCTAACTCTAAATCATGAGTCTGATAATTCTTTCATGTACTTTCAATTGTCGTGAAGCATAAGCCACAACCGCTTATCTTGCATCAACACACCACCTAATCCCATTAATGATGTCACAATACACAACAAAAGACTTAGCGATTTGACAAAATCAAGATCGAGCACTAGTCAACCTCTCCTCTTGAAATCCTTCCTCACATTCAACATCCCAAACAAACACCGCCTTTTCTAGTCAACTTAGTCAACGACGCTAGTTTGGAAAATCCTTCAATAAACCCGTAATATCCGCAAGACCCGAAAACTACGGATCTCGAAGCATTCTTCGGCACTTCCTTCGAGATCGCTTCACCTTCAGGATCCACAAGAATTCCATTCTTGGAAATTACATGGCCAAGAAAACTTACTTCATCTAACGAATTCACACTTGGACAACTTCATAAAGCTTCTTTCTTTCAACAATTCCAACACAACTCGATGGCATGCTCTTCATAAATTAGAATATCATCAATGAACACCACCACAAACTTATCAAGATACGGATGAAATATCCTGCTCATATACCCACACCAGTATAACTCAAACTCATATCCTCCGATCAATCGATGATATCCATCTCGCATCAATCTTACTAAATACACAAGCTCCAATTAGTTGATCCATCAAATCATCAATCCGCAAAGGATACCGATTCTTGATTGTAACTTTATTCATTGCTATAATCAACACATAATCTCATTGAGCCTTCTTTCTTCTTAACCAACAACACCGAGCACCCACGACGAAACACTGGACGAATGAACTTCTTCTCAAGTAACTCCTCCAATCGCTTCTTTAACTCCGCTAATTCAGATGACATACGGTAAGGCGCCATCGACACCGGACTAGTTCCCGGAATCAAATCTATAGTAAACCTCTCTCTGTGTGGCAATTCACTAACGCCTTCCTGAAACACCTATGGAAATTCATTCACCACCGAAATCCATCACTATTTGCCTTTCCTCCGCTTTCTATTGCAGATACAACATAAACACCACGGCACCATCTTTCACGCCTAGGTTCATCCGCTTAACCGACATAGTCACCTCTTCGACACCAACCTCTTCGTGAAAAATAACCGTCAGAAAATAGTTGATATGAACCTGGTTGAATTCCAACCAGTTCATTCCAAGGATGATATCAAGTTGTTCTAATGGTAGGCACACTAGATCCATACCGAAACCCCTACCAAAAATCACAATAGGACAATTCCTACAAACATATGATGTAGTCACTGAACCCGACGCAGGAGTGTCAATAACCATACTTCCATCCATATTAGAAATTTCCAAATTCAATCTTTTAGCACAATCCAAAGCAATAAAATAATGCGTAGCTCCAGTATCAATAATCGCAATCAAAGGTATGTCATTAATAAAACATGTACCTTTAATCAGCCGATCATTTGGCTTAGTATCTGATCCAGACAATGAGAACACTTTACCACCAAATTTTGCTCTTCGGTTTTGTGCACTGAGGACGAGTATGACCCTCTTCACCATAGTTGTAACAAGTCACCACTCTCACTCTGCAATCATTGGCCACATGGCCGAGTTTCCCACACTTGAAACACTTCTTATCATTACTTTTGTAATCCACCATACGATGTCCTGTCTCACCACACTTGTAGCACTTAATGGAAGAACTAGAATCTCCTCCACCAAGCTTCTTCCAACTACCGGATCTCTGATTACTTCTATCATAAGGCTTACCACGATCCATCTGTTGCTTACCTTTCCTATCGACATACCCTCGAGCATTCGACTTAGTGCTAGCAAGATCCTCCTCTAAAATCCTACTACAGTCAACCAGATCAGAAAATCTTCGGATACGCTGATACCGAATACCCTACTTAATCTCATCACGAAGACCATTCTCAAACTTGATACATTTGGAAAATTCTCCATCTGCATCGTTAGTATAATGAGCATAATACTTCGCTAACTCAAGAACTTCAAGCATACCACCGACACTTGTTACCTGCTTGAGTTCCAAACTCAATCTCCTTCTTACCTCGAATGTCTTCGTGAGTACCTCGTAAAAGCCCTCCGAACACCCAAGTCAATGCAATACCATCTTCTTCCATCTCGCTCCGTAGCAACCCACCACCATCGCCTCTCCAAGATGTGAGTACCATACCTCACCTTCTCAAGACAATCAATCACCTCAAGATCCTCTCGATCTCCTTCAACCACTTCCGAGCACCCTGGATCATGTGCACCCTTGAACAATGGAGGATTATTCCTCCGAAAATTCCCTAATTGTCCGCAAGACCAATCACGCTCCTCGCCGGTTCCTCCGAGCACTCCACCAACATTCCCAATGCTTCAAGAATAGCATCGCGCTTTCTTCCGTTACCTCTTCCGCCATTGTTCGTAACATTACAAAACAATTCACATCAAGACACAAGTATCGAGTGTTACTTTACACTAGTCGATACTAAAGGGATAACGACACTAAGACAAGACCGACTATGCTCGATACCACTATTGTAACACCCTTCTAAAATAATAATACTAACTATATCAATGATTAAAGACATATTCCATCGAGTTAACACGAACAAGGGATGCCACAATTATTAAATAAAATAAAACCTCCAAATAAACAAGTCATGCTAACCGAGGATCATTATTCAAATAATTCAATCAAATTAAGTCTTACACAATGGAAAATACCGAACCAAAACCGAATAAACCAAAACATACTTATTCCCAATGAGATTCAAAGAAACAATTGAATAATAGCTAATTCCTCAACTAAACGCCCGTTACAACCTAATCGAGCATGACATCGACACGCGGACTTAAATGACAAGCTCTAGAGCCATCCTCACCAATTCTCGAAATGCTAACTTTAATCAAATTGTTAAAGTAAGGGTGAGACTTCTCATAATTAAAACACATTATAAGCTTTTCAATCAACAATATATCACAAGCATATTATTTCACCCATTTCAGCATAAACTCAGATTCACACTCAGATACAATCATAACAGTTAATTTGCATAATCAATAACCAACAAATGAATTGTAACACTGGAAGACATCCTAACATGTTACAATCCCATGCAAACACAAATGCAGACACCATGCATGTGGTACCAACACGTGACCAAGTCACCCAACACTGATCCCTCATCAACCGGATACAGTAACCATCGATTCATCCATAAACACCCGGACACGAATCCAGCCTAACCACCCATCATCACCCGGGTATCGGTTAACGGCAATACAAGTCAAATTCCACACAATGGGAATTAACTTCACCAAAACAATGCATATGCACGCACATCACTAGCATGCAACATCAAATCAGTCTATGAAGTACATCAATTTATCATAACTGAATCAAAACAAAAAAAAACATGATATCCCAACGATCATGCACACCATCATTAACAATATAAACATGATTTTCCTCCACACAATACGAATACATCCATTCATCACAGTTTCACTGCTACATACACACCCATGTGCGTCAACCAATAATCACTTAATTCGGAATTTCGACTCATTTTCAAAATAATTTCAAGTTTTAGGAAATCTTTTCATTTTATAAAATAGAGCATAAAATTTAAGAAATAACGTCCAAAACGGCACTCAAAACGGACTTACGGTTTGAAAGTTATGAATTTTCAAAGTTTAATATTTTTCAAAAAGTTACAGCAGAACCTGGTTCCTACCTATACAGGAACCGGTTCTTGCGAAGTTCAAAAATCTCGTTTCTGGAAAATTGTATGGGAACCCGGTTCCTACCCATACAGGAACCGGTTCCTGAGTGCATTTTTGCTTGTTTTTACAAATTTTCACAGTGGAACCCGGTTCCTCCCCACTGGGAACCGGTTCCCACGTCCTGCAGAGTCAAATTCTGCACTTTTGACAGCATTCATTCCTTCTAAACTAAACCCAAACATTCCCATACGAATTGCAACATGAGAAACACCAAAACACATCCATTTTACACCATTAAATCATCAAACAACATTATTCCATCATTCCTATTTATTATCTGACACCCTAATTGTTTTCAACCTATAATCCGACACAATAGGGATAATTCTACGGAACCCTAGAATTCTATACTGGGATTACCTAACATACTATTATCCATACAATTGAATATCTAAACCGATAATATGAATTAACTAATCGAAATCACCCCTTACCTTGTGGGTTCTTCGAATTCTGACATGGATTGGCTTTTCTCCTTCCTTTTCCTCTTCTCAATTGCACGTATGTGTGTTTTCTCCAAAAATAACTCCTTTTCCTCTTTTCCTTCTTTTATTCCTTTTATTCCTCTAACATAATTAAAATAAATTAAATAATATGAGTAGAGTCTTTTACTCCTCACACCCTCCCTTTACTCATCACACCTCTCATAGTTCCATTCCCTTATTCCATAGTTAATCTCAATAAATCCAATATATTAATAAATTATATTCTCAATTAAATTAATAATTAAAAATCATAATTATTTAATTATCGAATTATTTGGGGTGTCACGATTAGCAGCTCAGGAGTCGGTGAGGATGGCTTATAGAGCTGTGTCTTATTTTTATCCGCGTGTCAGTGTCATGCTCTGGTAGTTGTAACACTGGGAGAAACGCCTAGATGATAGTTTTGTTTTATACCCCATTGGTTTTGATTTATGTTGGGAATACTTATTAATTAAAGTTATACCGGTTTTTGTGATATTTTTCCGCCGTGTAGAACATGATGTTAATTTGAATAGTTTATTTTAATAATTCCTTCAGTAAAGCATGATTACTGTTCGATTTGAGGTTTTATATTTATTATGGATTGTGACATCCCTGTTTTCCATGTTACTCTGATTTAATTAATATATTCGCGGGTTATTTAGGGGTGTTACCGAATACACGACAAGTTTCACAATTGTTGAACCAAATTCAAAGCTCAAACAATCTTTTGGGGCTTTGTTTAAACATGAATTTTATGCCTCCAATTGATCATTTTCTAATGCATGAAAAAATGTAGAGCTATGTTAAGAAATCTCCAAGTAACCTATATAGAGGTCACCCTACAACGAGGCCGGTTAAGCATGATTTATGTATTGAAAAAGCAAGCGAGAGGAATGATATGTGGGTCATCCTCTAATGTTTATCAACACATGTAAAATAAAAAATAATGGGATAAGATGAAGAGGGGTGGTAAATGATAGATCAACTTCGATTATCTTCTCAAAATTCTTCCATCTTTAAGTTCAACCAATCATCTTGGCGGATTAAAGCACTAAATATATTCTTAACTCAAAGCACCAATAATGAATTAATTAATTCATCCTTTGATAGATTTGAATCAACAATACATTTATCCAACTTCATCAACACCCAAAGTTCATTGAATTTAAAGAGAAATTTGGTATTCAAGATTACAATCCAAGGAAAACATCAAAAGAATGGAGTAGAAGAAGAGTAATCATCCAAAGTAAGTAATAAAACAAGCCAAAAAGCATTATGCACTCTATGAAAATGATTGCACATCATCAATTTTCCAATTCGCAAAAAAGGCCCGAGCAGTCGATTGTGCTCTAGTGAAAATCGATTGCTCACTGTTTAAAACACAAAAATCACGTTTCAAAAGGCCAAATCCTTGTTTAAACTTTTCCACAAACACCTTGTGATCTTTGATTCATTTGAGCACAAAAATTCCATCAATTTTTTGAGAAATCAACATCAATAGAACTAAAAACAAGTTTTCTCAATGAATCAAATCACAAGATTTATCAAGAGATCACATTGTAGAAGATGAAGATTTAAACTCACCACTTGTAGATCTTGATGAAAATTGACAAGAGTAACACTTCACAAATTCTTCAATTCAACTCCAAAAATCGTAATCACAAAACTTTATGAAGAAGAAGAGCTTTGAGTGAATTGGAAGAATTAGGGAATGAAGAGAGTAGAGACATTTTTTGGCAAGGTGAGTTTGGCTATCAAAAGCTTGAAATTTGAATGAGAGGAGGCCTTTATTTATAGGATTAGGCTTGGGAACTAGTGGCGGTTTGGAATTTGGTTTGGGTATGGAATTAGGCTTGGAAAATGAATTTGGAGCCAAATTTGAATCAAAGGGTGTTTATGTCATCAAATGAGGGTGTATGATAGAGTTTAATTATTACAAGGTAGTGGAATTTTGGATGATCAAAGAATAAATTCGAAATTGAAAAGAAAATTGGAGCCAAAACCCACAAACTTGAAAATTGCCTAATTTTTTCTTCAGATTTCTGCGCGTGAAAATCGATTGCACTGAGTTTTTTTTTAAAAAAAATGCTGAAAATAGCAGCGAGCAATCGATTGCACTGCATTTTTTTTGAAAAATTAGTGCAAAACAAGTGGGGGGAAAACACCGGAAAAACTTACAATCGTCAGATGCTTTGGCTTGATACCTATAAAATACAAAATACACTAAGACAAAAGTAAATATTTTTGGTATTTTAATCGAGGATATAAAAATGTAAACCACAAATATACAAGATACACAGTTAAGGTGCTTGGCGATCCCTTGAGAGCAAATTTAAGAATAGGAGAAGCAGGAGAACCAACCCTTGTGTGTGATCTTTATACATTGTGATAATAAAATGATGAAAAGTCCTAGGGTAAAAATTGGGGTACAACACGGATGTTTCTAAATATGGTAACATAACAGGGGTTGCATCTAATATATTATGGTTCCTTGGTCTAAAATTGTTTTAGGCCTTTCAACCATGTATCAAGGTTTTTCTTAATGCAAACTCGTTGTCCAGGTTGATCGGACGTGGCTGTATAGAAAATATAATGGTGCTTTATTACTGTTTGTTGCATAGAATAGGATTAAGAACATTTTACAAATAGCTTTTGCCTTGGTAGATGTTGAAACTGGTGATGCTTGGAGTTTTTCTAAGGAACTTGAGAATGCACATTACACCCCAACGTAACCTATGTCTGATACCAGACAGACATGAGTCCATAAAAAGTGCATATAATAACCCAAAAAATGGTTGACAATACCCTATATCTGCACATGAATTTTGCAACTGACACATAGCACAAAACTTTATGCGATAAGTCAGAGATAAGGAGCTTCACAAAAAAAGTTGTTAACATGGGTAATGTTCTCCATCTAACCTTATTTAAACATGATATTTTACCATAGTTAGTTAAACTAATTTTAATTTTCATGGACATGTTATGCATTAAATGAATATATATATATACGAATAATATAGGGAAGGGATTCATAAGTCAAATGTTGCAAGTATTCAAGTAGGTAGAGAATATTCCGAGAGAGAAATCGTGCAGAGCGCTTAATAGAGGGAAACGATAGGGCCATATGACTACCAACCTTGCAGAATCAATGAAATCGATATTGAAAGTCACTCATAATCTACATGTTACAGCTTTGATAAGATCAACATACTTTAGGTTGGGTGAATTGTTTGAGAAAAAAGTGCATGAATTGACTAAAATGACAGGTTTAACCAAGTTGCACTCAAAATTGCACCAAAGGGTCTGACGATAAGGTTTCCAAATCCACTAGTCATAAAGTTAGGAAATTTTATTATTAGAAGTTATGTTTTCTAGTGGAAAAAACTATGAATCATAATGAGTGTCGATCGACCATGAATTTCAACGTTGACCTCAAAAACCAAACATATAAGTGCGGAAAATTTCAAACCTTCCATGTTCCTTTCTTACATGCAATTGTTGTGTGCTCAAGTATTCAACAAGACTATTATGTGCATATAATTGACATGTTAAAAGTCGTTAGTGTGTTCAAAGTCCATAAAGAAAGCTTCCTCGGTTTCGATCGATCTAGTTGGCCTTGCACGAAGGAAACACTCTTTGCCACAATGACACCACGAGAAGAGAAATAAATGACGCCTAAGCAGTAGTATAAAAACATAATGGAAATATAGAAAAGGAAAAAAAAAGATGTGGTATTTGTCGTGAATTCGGGAATATGCATAGAAAATGTCCAAACATGGCTGGAATTTCTACTGATTTGTGTTTGATGTTTTTGTTAATTGACTCATTGTCTTGTAATTTCTTTCAACAACAACGACGAATCTAATTTAAATTTCAAACTTCTAGTTACATCACAATAACGTTTAGAACAACACAATGACTTAAAATAAAGTTACAATACAATAAAGATAACATCAAACCATAAACTTCAAACACACTCACATCGAATTAACACTCAAAGAAAGTACATCCTGTTATATTACTCAAAGATAACAGCTAGAACAAGTGGATCTTGAACGCCTCGATTAACTTCTCATGTGTACATTGAAAAGATACAATAAACATTTGTATCATTTTCTACATGGTCCCAGTAATACATTTAGGACCATTTAGACTCACATCTGTCAAGGTTATGTATGGGCAACAATAATCTATTTTTAAACTTTTCAAACTTGACCAACTAGTTGTCGAAAAATTATTTCGATGGTTATAACCAATCTTCTGAAATTCTAAGAAGGATTGAGACATACTCTTATGTGATTATTGTTGAAGTTGATATTTGTGTTGTCGGAGTTTGTTTGAAGTCACACATTGCTTAGGCTCCTGAGTAGTTGAATGTATAAATAAGATGAGGGTAACCTCATCCTTTGAGCTAGATTTTGGGGTTAAGATTCAAGCATATTTAACATGGTATCGAGCCGAGTTAAGGACTACAATGTTGGAGCTTGGCATGTCCACGCTAGAGGGTGGGTGTGAAGTTGATATTTTTGATGTTGGAGTTTGTTTGAAGTCTCACATTGCTTAGGTTCCCGGATGTTAAATGTATAAATAAGGGCAGCCTCACCCTTTGAGCTAGCTTTTGGGGTTGAGATCCAAGCATATTTAAGATGGTATCAAAGCTGAGTTAAGGTCTGCAATATGGGCATTTGGCCCATGTCCACGCTAGGCAAGAGGGTGGGTGTTGATGTTGATATTTGTGTTGTTGGAGTTTGTTTGAAGTCTCACATTGCTTAGGATTCTGAACTGTTGAATGTATAAATATGTGATTGCAACCTCATCCTTTGAGATAACTTTTGGGGTTGAGATCCAAGCATATTTAACAATTATCTGTTTCAAAAAATGCAATAGCCCAAACAGACATGTTTAAGAAATATGTGAAGTTAGTACAATGAAAATTAATAATTCAACCTTCTTACACACATTTATTTATAGAAGACCAGGACCTATCCAAAATGGCAGATCCCTTCTACCAAATTTTTTAGTGGGAAAATATTATACAACAAATAATTACACTTTTAAAAATCGTCTATTAGAAAATATTTATTTATAATAATAAATAAAAATCATTATAATATATTACAAAAAAATTCTAAATAACAAATCATATTTATTTTATATTAAAAAAATTATTAATTATTAGTTTTTATTTTCTTAAAAAAATTATTTAATTAATTCATAACTTTTTAATATTTATTATATTTAAAAACATTTAAAATAAATTTAAAATCAACTTTTATATAAAAACGAAAAAAATGTGACCTCCATATAAAATGACGACCTATGAAAGGAATATGTCATTTCTGTCATCTGGGATGGAGACGGGCCAATAAAGTATAAAGAAAAAAATTTGTTATCTAGGGATTTTATTTTTAAATGCCTCATTTTGTGAATACTTTTTTCAAAAGGTGGGTGAAAAATTTATGATATTACTACTAATAAATACTTCCTCATTTCAAAATGATGACGCTTTTAAGATTTTTGCACATAAATTAAGGAATACAATAATATTGTCATAAGATATTATATTTTTACAAAATTAACCTTATTAATGTATTATTAGTGTCCATAGTAAATAGTAAAGGGTACAGTTGAAAAACATATAATTATTATTATATTGAAAAGTGAAAATGATAGTCATTTTAAAACAAAATTTATTTGTTAAAATGATACTATTTTGAAATGATGGAGTGCGAAAAGAAAAGATAATTTATTTTAACACATAGTGTACTTCTTCTAGACCTTTGACGAAAAACCCAAAACTTCGGATATGCACATGCGAACGCACCGTATTTTACAATAATAGTTGTTTTCGCATGTGCATATCCGAAGTTATTTTATTTTGTCAAAAACATGGTGACTTCGATTGTGCATCTGCGAATTCACCCATAGTTCATCATTTTGAATATGCATGTGGGTTATTGAGTTTTTTTAAAAACACGAACAAAACATACCCACATACCCATTTCTATTCAAACATAAAACTTAACATTTCTACTCCAAACCCTAACATTTATATTATCCAAACTCGAATAACTCAGTCATATTTTCTCATCTTCCCGTTTCAACTATTTTCAAGTCATTCCAAATCATCTCCAAGGCTCCAAGTTTGTGTAAGTTTTTTCCATTTCCATTTGATTCACAATGCAATGTTATAATAGTTTATTATGTTAGTTAGTAGAAATGACATTGTGTATATTGATGTTAGAATAGTTAAATATTGTTGTTTGGGTGATAAAAAAAGGTATTTGGATGATTTAGGGCAAGAATAAGGCGCTTCTTAAAAATGGTTGTTCGTAGGTGGTTTCGCATGTGTACCATGTGGACCAGTTTCGGATATGCACATGCAAATTCTTGCTTGAGTTGTTTTTTTAAACCATCATATTAACAATTATAATTAATTTTTCAGGATGATGGCTGACAACTAGGAGCCGAACAATCATTTGAGACAATGAAGGCCAAGCCAAACTGCCTCTACTCGTCGAGAGAGAGTTGAGCAGCAGGTTAATGGACCTCGAGGACGGGGTAAGGTACGAAAAGAGGAATTGCCCAGAGTTTCATCTTCTGCACCGAGGAGTCGTCTGTCGCAGGCGTCTACCTCTCGTACGCATGAGTAGGTACCCGATAAGGAGGAGGTTCGAGAGGAGTTTGCGGTGCCCGAGGGGGATGAGGTACCCGAGTATGTTGTACCCAAATAGGCGGACAGGGCTATCTAGAAGGGCCTTGTGACACCTCCATCTTAATCTACTATAATTATCATGTCGAGATACATTTTTTATTGCACTTTTTCATTTTAAAGGTTTACTCAAAAATATAATTTTAACGGTTGTGTTTATTTTTGTTACAAGAACGGTTGCCTGTTAATTTCGTGAATCACTCGCGGAAAATATTTGAATTGTTTATGTAACATCCCAAATTTTAATAGTTATTTATTAATTATTTATTAATTATTTATTATTTATTATATTATATGATAATTAATTATATAGTGTGAGTTGGTGAATAATTGGATTATTTGAATATGTGTGTTATTTGGATAATTGAGTTTATGAGTAGAAATAAGATTTATTGGAGTTGGGCCTAATTATAATGAATGGAAGTAATAAGGAGGTGCTAATTTCCAAGCCCAAATATAGTTTACTAGTTAGTAAGAGTTGTGAGAAATAGAGATTAGAACTATCATTTAGTGAAAAGAAGAGAAAAGAAGAAGAGAAGAGGAAAAGAGAAGAGAATAGGAGAAACTCTAAAGGAAGAATCTATAAGAGGTAAGGGGGAATATTCATTATTATTTATTTGTATGTGATTGGATAGTGATTAGTAACATGCTATAGGATTGGGTATCTCAATTTCTAGATTTTAGTTAGCTCAAATTGAATTGGGAATTTGGGGTTTATGATGCGAAAAATTAGATTTGATGATATGAATAGGTTTCCTATGTTGTATACGTGTTATATGATGTTTAATCTGTGTTAAATTAGCATTAGGAACTGTTTTGGAAGTGATTTTCGTAGGCTGAACAAAACTGTTCCGTAGCAGATTTTTCTGCATAATGTGGCTACTGAGCGGGCTAGGGGGCGCTGAGCGCAGCTCACTGATTGTAGAAAAATACTTTCTTTGTTTATGCATGAATGGTTTAGGGGATTGCTTGTTTATGACTTATCATTAGTTTACATGAATTTTAATAATTGTTTTAATGAGTTTTAGATTGGTTTTGAATGTAATTTCGGTGAATACATGTTACTTGAATTTAGTATATGTATGTTGTGTTTTGGTGAATTGTTGAGAATAACATGAGTTGGTTTGTATACTATATGTTGTTTGTGATGTGTGATGATATTAAATAGGTTAAATTACTCACAGGGTCCTTTAAGTTATTTAATTGTAATAGATTGGTCCTTTATGTTATTTTCGCTACATGTGGATCATTTATGTTAACTAACGCTTGCATCGTTGATCATAAAATAAAATTTTCAGAATTTTTTAGTACATAAAATTATTTTTAAACTAATGAAAATGCACAAAAAGTAAAAAATTAAAGAAAAATAGTAAAACAGAAAATAAAATTCTCAGAATATTACACGAAGTGTAAAACGAGAAGAAATATTTTTTGGAATTTTTTTCATAATTTTTGGACCAAAAACGGATTTAATATGAATTTTAGAAGTTAAAATAAAATTAATAGAACAAAATAAAGCAACGTAAAGATCAACGATGCAAGCATTAGTAAACATAAAGGACCTACATGTAGCGAAAACAACATAAAGGACCTATTTGTTAAAATTAAATAAGTTACAGGATATTGGGGGTTAATTTAGCCTATTAAATACTATGTGTATTGCTTGTTGATGATGAAACATCATGTTTGTGCAAAAGAGGTAATAATTCAAAGTGTTGAATTATTGTGGTATGCTTGAATAATTAAGGTTGGTGATAATCTTAATTGCATATGTTGTTGGTTAAATTGCACATGCATTCGTGGAGAGATTGAAAATCGGTATTGGTTGCTTTGATCCTATGTGGAAATAGAAGCGGTGAACTATATGTTCATACCGGTGGAATTTGGTCTTGTCCGGATTAGAAGCGTGACTTTGGTTCTAAGATATTGAATCGGAAGCGAGGTGAGCTTGATGTTCACGATGGTACCACATGTATGAGTCACATTGTATTAATGTCTCATGTGTAATTAAAGAATGTGTGTTGTATGTTGGAATACGTGGTAATTGAGTATGTGAATCACTTGATTGATTGTATTGGTGATAGTTATGCTATATGCAATAATTGTGGATATATTGTACTTGGAATGTTTATATAATGATATTCTTTGATAATTGGATTTTGTAAATCATGTTTTATGGAATATCACATGAAGTGTGGAGAGTTCTTTAATAGATACTTGTTTCTATATTGCTTCCAATTTATATACATTTCGATAGTAATGTGAATTCTCACCCTTCTGTTGTATGTGATGTTCTATGCGACATCGTGTAGGTTCTGAGGATAGTGGTACTTCGCACGAGATGAGTGGAGAAGCTTAGCTTATTTTATCTACTTTTCTTAGGTAGTGAGTCATTGCTCTATAGTCTATGTAACACGGGGGATTATATTTGAATTCATGTTATGACTTGCTTGAGAGATATTTATTATCAGTCTCTTTTATTTGGATATGTATGAGATTATGTGATGATTGGCCTTGGTGCCTAGTACTTGTGATGTGATTGGTAGTATGGGATATCAATCATTTATATTTTGTTGATGAATTAACTATTCCGATGTGAGATGCATGCTTCGTATTATTATATAAAAACGTGAATTTGAATACGTGTTATGATCATGACCAGTATGCAATTTGGTATTTGTGAGTATTTGTGTTACCAATGTGACGCCCTTTATGAGATGCATGATAAATTAATCTAATGTATGCTATATTTATTATGGGATAGAAAAGGAGTGTTACGTTAGTGGTATCAGAGCAATGGTCGGACAGATTGGCCAGGTTATTAATGATTCTAATTCCTGTTGTATTTGTTTTGTGTATCTAACACGATCGATATTGTTGTCTGTTGTTGTTGGATGTCTTTGGACGATGGTTGCTGGAAGGAATGATGATGTTATTGCTGAAGCC
Organism: Vicia sativa; assembly: GCA_021764765.1. NCBI lineage: Eukaryota > Viridiplantae > Streptophyta > Magnoliopsida > Fabales > Fabaceae > Vicia > Vicia sativa. Next base: position 249,095,513 of record CM038793.1, read on the forward strand.
TTGAGGGTGTTGACTGGATCTCTTGGTAAGATTCTGCAGGCTAATGTTGGTCACAGATATGAGGGTGATGAGTTTCGTGCTTTGCGGAAGTTTCAGAGGAAAAATCCTCCTATCTTTGAGGGAGAGCATGAACTTGACAAGGCGCAAGCATGGCTGAAGGCGATTGAGAAGATCTTCAGAGTTATGAATTATACTGATGCGTAGAAGGTGCCTTTTGTGACACATAAGTTGGAGAAGGAAACTGAAGATTGGTGGAGCAACACTATTCAGAGATTTTATGAGGAAGGTATTGAGGTTACTTGGGATCTTTTTCGTTATGCTTTTCTGGAGAATTATTTTTCGGAAGACGTGTGTGGCAAGAAAGTGGTGGAATTTCTTGAGCTTAAGTAGGGTAATGGAACCGTAGCTGAGTATGCTGCAAGATTTCAGGAGTTGATTAAGTATTGTCCTCATTACAACACTGCTAATGCTGAGAGATCTAAGTGTCTAAAGTATGTGAATAGTTTGAGACCTGATATCAAGAAGGCTATTGGTTATCAGCAAATTGGTCATTTTTTTGAGTTGGTGAACAAGAGTAGGATTCATGATGAAGATAGTCGAGAGAGTGATTCTTACTACAAGAATTTGAATGATAGAAAAGGAAAAGGTCAATTATGTGGAAAAAAATGTATGATGACAAGAGAAAGCAACAAGCTGGTTATGGAAAGAAGTCAAGTGGGGGAGGATCTTTTACTCCGAATAAGTGCTTTAAGTATGGTGTGGAGGGCATCACGATTCTGATTGTGGAAAGGATGTTAGAAACTGCTTTAAGTGTGGCAAGCCAGGTCACAAAGTTGTTGATTGCAGGGTTGGTTCGAATGTGACTTGTTACAATTGTGGTGATCAAGGGTACATTAGTACCAAGTGTGATAAGCCAAAGAAGGATAGAGCTAGAGGGAAAGTGTTTTCATTGTATGGTGCTGAGATCGCTGTTGAGGATAGACTAATCTGAGGTACGTTCTTTATTAATGGTACACATTTAATTGCTCTCATTGATACTGGTGCAACACATTCTTTTATTTCTTTGGATTATGTTAAGAGGTTGAATCTTGAATTGTCTGATATGAATGGAAATATAATTATTGATACTCCTACTATGGGTTTCTGTGTGTACTTCTGTTGCATGTCTGAATTGTCCGTTGAGTTATTTTGGTAGAGATTTTTAGATGGATTTAGTTTGTCTTTCGTTAGATCAATTGGATGTGATTCTTGGTATGAACTGTTTGAAATACAATCATGTTTATATCAATTTTTTTGATAAGTCGGTTATCTTTCTTGATTCTGGTGTCGAGAAGGATTTGTTTTTATCTGCTAAGCAAGTGGATGAATCTTTGAAGGATGCTGCTTTGTTGTTTGCTTTGTTGGCATCGTTAGATCTCGGTGAGAAATGAACTATGGGTGAATTGCCTATTGTCCGTGATATTCCTGAGGTATTTCCTGATTATGTAAGTGATTTTCCGCCAGAGTGTGATGTGGAGTTTTCGATTGATTTAGTTCCTGGAACTAGTCCTGTATCGATGGCTTTGTATCGGATGTCTGCTTCTGAGTTGAAAGAGTTGAAGAGTCAACTTGAATATTTTCTTGAGAAGAGGTTTATTTGTCCGAGTGTATCATCGTGGGGAGCACATGTGTTGTAGGTTAAGAAGAAAGAAGGTTCTATGAGGTTGTGCGTTGATTATAGGCAACTGAAAAAGGTGACTATTAAGAACAAGTGTCCACTTCCGAGGATTGATGATTTGATGGATCAGTTGGTTGGTGCTCGTGTTTTCCGTAAGATTGATTTGAGGTCTGGGTATCGTCGGATTCGTGTGAAGGTTGAGGATATTCAGAAGACTGCTTTTAGGACAAGGTATGGTCAGTATGAGTATTCTGTAATGCCATTCGGTGTGACTAATGCTCCTGATGTGTTTATGGAATATATGAATCGGATTTTTCATGAGTATCTGGATAAGGTTGTTGTTGTATTCATTGATGATATTTTGATTTATTCCAAGAGTGAAGAAGATCATGTTGAGCATTTGAGAATTGTGTTATCTGTGTTGAAAGAGAAGAAGTTGTATGCTAAGCTTTCTAAGTGTGAGTTTTGGTTGAAGGAAGTGAGTTTCCTTGGGCATGTGATTTCGAGTGGTGGTATTTCTATGGATCCTTCAAAGGTTGAGGATATATCTCAATGAGAGGCTCCGAACTTTGTTTCTGAGATTAGAAGTTTTCTTGGTTTGGCTGGTTATTATCGTAAGTTCATTGAAGGTTTCTCTAAGTTGGCGTTTGTTAAGGACCAAAATATAGATATTTTGTAGATAATTTTATGGTCCTTTACAATGTCTTTTGATTAATTAGTAGTATTTAATATAGTATTTTGATATATTTATGTTTTTATTTAGTTTTTGTTTATAATCTATTATTTAACTTTGTTTATGTTTAATTTGTAGGTTTTTGGTAATTCTACCTTCAAGCATGGATTCAAGGAAGCTAGGAGAGCTTAAGGAGAAATTTCAAGCTATTTTTGGAGGGTGGAGCATGCTCCAGGGCGCGCTTAGCGTGGTAAAAGCATGACCTGGAGTTTTTAAAATGGTTAGATGTAAAGTAGGGCGCGCTTAGCGCCATAAAGTGGGCTAAGCGCGGTCTGCAAAATCAGAAAAAGTACATAGGCCCATGCTTAGATATTTTCCGCAACAACTCCCTCATTCCCTCACCAAATCAGACCTAGAAAACCATAGACACTATTCTCCTTCGTTGTTGTTGTTTGTAACACAAAACATAAGAGAAAAACCTTGAATCTTTGCTAGTTTTTCTTTGATGTTCATCATCTCTCCATTTCTTGCAAGTGAATCTACCATGAGAATGAGTAGCTAAACTTCTTTGTGTCAAGATTATAGGTAGTTAACCTAACTTTTATGTATTTCTTTTGATCTCTTGATGTATGAACTTGGTTGATGATATATATATATATGTTGAATATCTTTGTTTTACTATCTTTTTATGCTTTGGATCATGATTGAGAAATATGCTTCAAAGTTAACCTAAGATATTCTTCTACTAAGGAACAAATGCTAGATATAGATTTGTGAGTTAGTATTTACTTGTATTGAACTTAAATATTATCATGTCAATAGTTAGAGTGAGACATCATCTAAAGATTAACATGATAAAACTCACAATATTGGTTGGAAATCAACAATATTGAGAGGATACATAATTATATCGATCATCAACTAGTTCATCCGCTTGATTAATTGAATTTATATGAAATTAGGTTAATAAAACTAATATTAACATTCTTTTACCAATTGAAAACCAACCAAAACTCTCTTTAATCCAAACAACTCTCTTTTGGAAAGAATACTAAACTTGTTTGATTGAAACTTATGATTTTTGTGACTAGAAAACAAAACCCTTTTGTTACCAAATCTTAAAATACTTTTTAACTATTGAACGGCGGTAATATCACATCAATCCCTGTGGAAAACGATAATTAAAAATACTTGTTTTAGAAAATACGTACAACAAAATGGCTCCGTTGTCGGGGATTGGCGTTTGATATTGCAAGCATTGCAATAGTTTGTGTGTTTTAAGATAATTTATCTACTAATATCTCTTTGTTTCTTTTTGTGTGGTTATAATTTTTTAGATTATAGTTTAGGCGAGGAAGTGTTCCGATCGATCAACTCCTATTCGATCCAGAAATTGAAAGGACGACAAGAAGACTTAATAGCAGTGCTAAACGAAGGAAAAGATAGCTAGACAAAGACAAGAAAGAGGAGAAGCATATACTTCTTCTACACCACAAGTGTTAGGAGAAGTCATTATGGCGGATCCACCACCACCACCGAGAGGCCCTTGTGTGAATATTCCTCGTCACACAGCTCAGTTTGCTCGCCTAGCCAATGCGAGGTTTACGGAAATGAAGACGGGGATACTCCAACCACTCTATGCAAATGCTTTTCATGGTCATGACCATGAAGATCCTTACACTTACCTCTCAAAGTTCTATGAAATTGTGGGTGCGTCCGGAGCTCCAGAAACCGAAGAGGAACAATAATTTCAAAGGCTTTTTCCTCACTCTTTGGTAGGGAAAGCAAAGGATTGGTATCTAGACCAAACACAAGAAACAATGACGAATTGGAACGTGCTAGAGAAGAAATTACCTTTGGCGCAGTTGACAAGGAAGGGTCAAGCTTTTGTTTGGACTTTGCAATGTGAATCTAATTTTCAAGATCTTAAGAGAAGGTTGACAACCACTTCTATTTTGATTTTACCTAATCCTACAAAACCATTTGTGGTGTATTGTGATGCTTCATTGATGGGATTGAGAGGTGTGTTGATGTAGAATAGGCAAGTGGTAGCTTATGCTTCAAGGCAACTTAAAGTTCATGAGAGGAATTATTCGATGCATGATTTAGAGTTGGCCGCAGTTGTGTTTGTTTTGAAGATTTTGAGGCATTATTTGTTTGGTTTGAGATTTGAGGTGTTTAGCGATCATCAGAGTTTGAAGTATTTGTTTGATCAGAAAGAGTTGAATATGAGGTAAAGAAGATGGTTAGAATTCTTGAAGGATTATAATTTTGGTTTGAATTATCATCCGGGTAAAGCGAATCTTGTAGTTGATGTTTTGAGTAGGAAGTCTTTCCATATGTTGATGGTGTGATAATTGGATTTTCTTGAGCAATTTCGAGATTTGAGTTTGGTTTGTGAAGCGACTTCTTCGTGTGTTAAGCTTGGTATGTTGAAGCTTACTAGTGGTATTTTGGATGAGATTCGAGAAGGTCAGAAGTTTGATTTGGTTTTGGTGGATAAGTTGACGTTGATCAATCAAGGTCGAGGTGGTGATTTTCAGATTGATGAGAATGGTATCATGAAGTGTCGTGATAGAGTTTGCATTCCTGATGTTGGAGATTTGAGGAAGAGAAATCTTGATGAAGGACATCATAGTTGTATGAGTATTCATCCTGGTGCTACTAAGATGTATCAAGATTTGAGGAAGTTATTTTAGTGGTCTAGTATGAAGAAGGATATTGTAGAGTTTGTGCATTCTTGTTTGATTTTTCAAATGTCAAAGATTGAACATCAGAAATCGTCAGGATTGTTGTAGCCATTATCCATTCCTGAGTGCAAGTGGGATATCATTTCTATGGATTTTGTTTCTGGATTTCTGAGGACTCCGAGTAGTCATGATGTTATTTGGGTTATTGTGGATAGATTGACAAAATATGCTCACTTTATTCCAATTTTGATGGATTATCCGATGGAAAATTTGCTAAGTTGTATATTTAGAAAGTTGTGAGTTTGCAACGTGTTCCATCAAGTATTGTTTTAGATAGATATTCGAGGTTTACTTCACATTTTTGGGAAGGTTTGCAAGATGCTTGGGTGCGATCAGATTCGCAAACCGATGGTCAAACCGAAATGAACATTTAATCGCTGAGGATCTTCCGAGAGCTTAGAGCAAGGAGGTGCTAGATGGTCAGTTTACCTATAACAAGAGTTTCCATTTAAGTATTGGAATGGCAATCGCTTGAGGTATGTGTGAGAGGTTGTGTTTGTGAATAGTTCAGACTAGGATGATTAAGATGATTGGAAGATGAAGATAGCCCAGAGTCACCAAAAGAGTTACCATGATAAGAGAAGGAAGGATCTTAGCTTTTAGAAAAGAAATCATATACTTTTAGAGTTATTCCTGTAATTGGTGTTGGTAGAGCTTTGAAGTCACGAAAATTGGCTATGCGCTTTATTGGTCTTTATTAGGTGAAGTGGCTTATCGTAATTTTACATTTTCGACCATCACTTGCTAATCTTCATGATGTGTTCCATGTATCTCAATTGAGGAAATATATGGCGGACATGTCTCATGTTGTTCCGATAGATGATGTGCAAGTAAGAGATAATTTGATAGTTGAGACATCACCTATGCGATTGAGTATAGGAGAGTAAAGAAACTCGAGTTAAGGAAATCGCTTTGGTGAAAGTTGTTTGGGGAGGTCCCGCTAATGGTAATCGACATGGAGCTTGAGAGAGTAAAGATTCGATCTTGAGTTGTTTGTTTGAGGTAATTTTCAAGGAAGAAAATCTTTTTAAGTGGGGGAGAGTTGTAACATCCCAAATTTTAATAGTTATTTATCAATTATTTATTATTTATTATATTATATGATAATTAATTAAATAGTGTGAATTGGTGAATAATTGGATTATTTGAATATGTTTGTTATTTGGATAATTGGGTTTATGAGTAGAAATAAAATTTATTGGTGTTGGGCCTAATTATAATGAATGGAAGTAATAAGGAGGTGTTAATTTCCAAGCTCAAATAGAGTTTATTAGTTAGTAAGAGTTGTGAGAAATAGAGATTAGAACTATCATTTAGTGAAAAGAAGAGAAAAGAAGAAGAGAAGAGAAGAGGAAAAGAGGAGAGAAGAGGAGAAACCCTAAAGGAAGAATCTACAAGAGGTAAGGGGGAGAATCTTAAATATTATTTATTTGTATGTGATTGTGTAGTAATTGGTAACATGCTATAGGATTGAGCATTTTAATTTCTAAATTTTAGCTAACTCAAATTGAATTGGGAATTTGGGGTTTATGATGAGAAAAACTAGATTTGATGATATGAATAGGTTCCCTATGTTGTATACGTGTTAGATGATGTTTAATTTGTGTTAAATTAACTTTAAGAATTGTTTTGGAAGTGATTTTCGTAGGCTGAACAAAACTGTTCAGTAGCAGATTTTTCTGCATAATCGTGAGGCCGCTGAGCGGGCTAGGGCGCGCTGAGTGCGGCTCACTGAATGCAGAAAATACTTTCGTTGTTTATGCATGAACGGTTTAGAGGATTTTTTGCTTATTATTTATCATTAGCTTACATGAATTTTAATAATTGTTTTAATGAGTTTTAGATTGGTTTTGAATGCAATTTCGATGAATACATGTTACTTGAATTTAGTATATGTATGTGGTGTTTTGGTGAACTTTTGAGAATAACTTGAGTTGGTTTGTATACTATATGTCATTTTTGATGTGTGATGATAGTAAATGCTATGTGTATTGCTTGTTGATGATGAAACATAATGTTTGTGCAAAAGAAGTGATAATTCAAGTTGTTGAACTATTGTGGTATGCTTGAATAATTAAGGTTGGTGATAATGTTAATTGAATATGTTGTTGGTTAAATTTCACATGCATTCATGGGGAGATTGAACTCCGGTATTGATTGTTTGATCCTATGTGGAAATAGAAGTGGTGAACTATATGTTCATATTGGTGGACTTTGGTCTTGTCTGGATCTGAAGTGTGGCTTTGGTTCTAAGATAATGAATCGGAAGCGAGGTGAGCTTGATGTTCACGATGGTACCACATGCATGAGTCACATTGCATTAATGTGTCATGTGTAAGTAAAAAATGTGTGTTGTATGTTGGAATATGTGGTAATTGGGTATGTGAATCACTTGATTGATTGTATTGATGTTATTTATGCTATATGCGATAATTGTGGATATATTATACTTAGAATGTTTATATGATGATATTCTTTGATAATTGGATTTTGTAAATCATGTTTTATGGAATATCACATGAAGTGTGAAAAATTCTTTAATAGATGCTTGTTTCTATATTGCTTCCTATTTATATACATTTCGATAATGATGTGATTTCCCACCCTTCTGTTGTATGTGATATTCTATGCAACATCGTGCAGGTTTTGAGGATAGTGGTGTTTGCACGAGACTAGTGGAGAAGCTTAGCTTAATTTATCTACTTTCCTTAGGTAGTGAGTCATTGCTCTGGTCTATGTAACACGGGGGATTATATTTGAATTCATGTTATGACTTGCTTGAGAGATATTTGTTATAAATCTCTTTTATTTGGATACTAGCTAGAGACCTGCGCTCCCGCACGGATGATTTTTTTCTTCTAATGTAGTATTTTTTTTAAACAATATGAATAATATAAATAAAAAACTATGAACATTTGCATAATTAAAATGTAAATTGTTATGAATTTAATCATATAAAAAATACATAAATATATTTAGACATAGGTAATATAATATAATTAAATTTAAAATAAATAATAATTATAGAAACTTAAATATAGTAAATAATCATATATAAGAAAATACATATGTATATAAAATATTAAGTAATTATAGAAATTTTTTGTTGCAAATATAAATGTAAAGTTATAGATATAAATATAAAATTTGAAATGATTCACTGATTTATAAAATATAAAATAATCATATAGATTTAATTTTTTTAAGATCATACAAAAGGAAGAAAAAATAATTGTGAGATAGAGAAAAAAATAATATTTAAAAATAAGGACATAATTAAAAAATGGTGTTGATAATTACCCGTGAATAAATAATAACATGATATAGATTTAATTTAAACATATGTACGTAAATTTGAAATGAGTTATTTAATTATAAAATAATTGTGAGAATATAATATTATGAGAAAGAGAAGGTGTTTAAGGTTGGGTTGAAGGAAAAATATTTTATTTAGACCAATAAAATGAAACACTTGGTGCATGATTAGTGAAAAGTTGAAAAGTTGAATGTTATTTTGTTAATTACGAAAAGTCCTTTTAGTTTGGAAAAGTTTTTTTTTCAAAGGGCAATTTGGTTTCTTTGGTCTTGATTAGTAATAGTAAGATAGTAGATATGTATGTAAATTTGAAATAAGTTATTTAATTATAAAACAATTGTGAGAATATAATGTTATGAGAAAGAGAAGGTGTGTAAGGTTGGGTTGAAGGAAAAATATTTTTATTTAGACCAATAAAATAAAACACTTGGTGCATGGTTAGTGAAAAGTTGAAAAGTTGAATGCTATTTTGTTAATTATGAAAAGTCCTTTTAGTTTGAAAAGTTTTTTTCAAAGGGCAATTTGGTCTCTTTGGTCAATTGATTAGTAATAGTAAGATAGTAGATAGTAGATATGTATGTAAATTTGAAATGAGTTATTTAATTATAAAATAATTGTGAGAATATAATGTTATGAGAAAGAAAAGGTGTTTAAGGTTGGGTTGAAGGTTAAAAATATTTTTATTTAGACCAATAAAAATAAAACACTTGGTGCATGGTTAGTGAAAAGTTGAAAAAGTTGAATGTTATTTTGTTAATTATCGAAAAGTCCTTTTGGTTTGAAAAGTTTTTTCCAAAGGGCAATTTGGTCTCTTTGGTCAATTGATTAGTAATAGTAAGATAGTAGATAGTAGATAGTAGATATATATGTAAATTTGAAATGAGTTATTTAATTATAAAATAATTGTGAGAATATAATGTTATGAGAAAGAGAAGGTGTTTAAGGTTGGCTTGAAGGAAATGTATAGACCAATAAAAATGAAACACTTGGTGCATGGTTAGTGAAAAGTTGAAAAATTGAATGTTATTTTGTTAATTACTGAAAAGTCCTTTTTAGTTTGGAATTTTTTTTTTCAAAGGACAATTTGGTCTCTTTGATCAATTGATTAGTAATAGTAAGATAGTAGATGTATGAGATTATGTGATAATTGACCTTGGTGCCTAGTACGTGTGATGTGATTGGGAGTATGAGATATCAATAATTTATATTTTGTTGATGAATTAGTTATTCCGCTGTGAGATGCAAGCTTCGTATTATTATATGAAAACGTGAATTTGAATACGTGTTCTGATCATGACTAGTATGCAATTTGGTATTTGTGAGTATTTGTGTAACCAATGTGACGCCCTTTATGAGATGCATGATAAATTACTCTAGTGTATGTTATATTTATTATGGGGTAGAAAATGGGTGTTACAGTTTATACCTGTGGTTGGTTTGTTCCATGAGGTAGTGATTGGATCCGGACTTGCTTAACTATGTTGTACTGGTGACAATACTAAAAGCCATGACATGCAGGTGAATTTTCTGAGAGGTGCCACAAGGAGACGTCGTATTTCCATTTCCCTGTTGGGGAGATGACGATCACACTTGATGATGTTGCTTTCCTGCTCCACTTACCTATCAGAGACATGTTACTTAACCATCACAAGATACCATGAGTTGAGGCTGTTGAATGAATGATTGAGTATATGGGAGCTGATCCATATAAGGAAGCTAAGGACTGCAGAACAACTAATGGGTCGCATGCAAAGTTCTCTTACCTAGAGGAGCTATATGAGGAGCACCGTTGCATCACTAAATGAGGATGAGGATGACGGGTTTTGTTCAAGATCACGTAGATTGTGCTTATGTGTTACTACATATTCTTGGTTGACACGTCCCTCTTTGTGGAGTAAATTGCCTACTACGTAGATTTGACATACCTCTGGTATTTTATGGATCTGAGTATTGTTCGTGAGTGGAACTGGGGGCCGCCATTTTGGTATACCTCTACCAGAAGTTGAATGAAGTTTCAAACTGGAGGACGATGTAGCTCATTGGCTCTTGCACACTCTTCACGATACCTTTTATTTCAACTATTAACGTTAATTTTTTTTATATAATTTGTACTTACATATTATGTAATTATTGTTTCAAAGCTAGATAATCTCTCACTTCCATCACATTCATGGTTTCGAACCAGATCCAGTTTATACTCACGACATGCCAAGGGCTACAAAGTATGTACTCCACAAAGGCAATCATAAAGTGGCACCTTACCGGGTGTATCTTGATCGTACTAATCATTATGACATCAAATGGATGCCATTTGAAGATTACATGGATGAAGTCCCATTCGATCCCATCTCATTATACTCGGGGGTGGCTAGCACGTGAGTCGAATCTTATGGTCAGGTATCTTCCGAAGCGGTGTATCTGGAAGTTTGGCTATGTCTAAAAGATATCGAGATCTCCTTTTCAGGCTGCTCCCAAGACATGGTCCAGTAGGATCTGAATGGAATCTTCTAGGATTGGGAGAATCATTTGGTGCCACAGGAGTTTCGGATCATGTCGACATTTGAGAGTTGGTATTGTGTAGAGGTTTGTGTGACATGGTTATTTAACGTGTCACACCTTATCATGACGTCAGATGGTCCTGGACCTCCATCTAGGCCAGCTCATGAGGAGCTCTTGGAGAACCAGCAGGGCGAGGATGACCATGCAACTAATCTCTTGTCGATCGGTCAACGAATACACCTACTTGAGCAGAAGGCGTTGGATTCAGCGATTATCGAGATGGGGTCCTGAGGAGGTTGCCATCGTTGAGAGGATGGTGAGGGAGGCATCTAGTGCGGCGCAATATAGGAGGCAGAGAAGGTCACAGGGGGTAAGATTAGGCATACACAGTAGCAGTAACCTATGTTATATTTTGTTTTTTGTTACCGATGTAATATTTTGTCATTACACACTTTCCAAAGAACTTATGTACTAAATTATCTTTTTATATGTCTGAATATCTAATCTAATCATTATGTCCGTATTGTTATGTTTGTTTTATATTTTTGAAAAAATCATAAAAAAAATTTGTCCGCTTATAAAGTAGGGATAATGATGTAGTTTTAAACAAAAATAACACAAACAGAGGAAGTTTCGCATATGCATATCTAAATCTTTTTTGTCAACCTGTATTTATATATCCGAAACAACCTCTAAAATTTTGCATCCAACGTTTAAGTATTAAAACTTACTAAAAAAAAATGTCTTCGAATATACACATGTAAAACATACTCAGAGGTGCGTTCATATACACATATCTAAATTATATTTTCAGATTTTAAATGATAAAACCATCACTTCTAAATGGAAGGAGAAATTCTCAAAGAAAATAGAACCTGAATAAAGGGTGATTTGATGGCTATTTGATCACATATAATTGCAATTCAAAGAATTTTAGTAGTAAAGTAAGGAGTCGTGGAACTCTTTCTGCATCCATAACTGTGGGGGCCGTTTGTTGAATTTGGTGTGATTAGACTGCTCATCATCACCTCCTATTTCAGACACTTTTGTAACCAATAAAATTAAATTTAAATGGAGTATTTAGATAGGTTTTAACTAAATTTAAAAACAATTAATTTATTATTTGTTTAATGATCAACACTACTTTTTAATTAAGTACGTTGAGAGGTAGTGTATAGCAATCAAATGTTTAGACTTCACTAATTAAAAAATAGAATAATATTCATGTACTAAAATATAAAATTATTTTAAACATGTATTCAATCAAGTTATAATATAGAGAATTTCGAGATTATATTTTAAGAATAAAATTATAACAATAGCTGTATAATGATTTCATTGATACATCTATAAATATTATACCATCAGTGTATAATGTTAAATCTCTTAAATATATTTATATTATGTTATTTCATCAAGTGTTTTAAAAATCGGATCAGACCGGTCGGTCGGACCGGTCGAACCGGGAACCGGTCAGGTAATTGGTCTGGTTCAATAGTTGGATCGGAAATGTCGTTGAACCGGTAAGAACCAGTGAAAATTAGAAAAACTGGAAAAACCGGCGGTTTTTTAAAACCGGTGGTTCAACTGTATTTTTTAATTTTTTAAATTTTTTATTTAAATTTTTTAAATTTTTTAAAAAATATACAATTTAAAATTTTTATTCATTTAAATTATTTTATTAAAATATTATATTTAAATAAAAAATAAAATTAATTAATTATATTATTGACAAAGAAAATGTTATTGATGCGGTTGATTTTGTAGATAATTTTGATATTGAAGAAGGATATCTTAATATTGAAATAACCTTTACTCCTTGAAACTAAATAGTAGATAATAAAATTATTTTGTTATAAATTATTCAATTATACTATGTTGCAATTATACTTTGTAATTTTGTACTATTTTATTATATATGATACTTATATTAAAAATTTAAATTTAAATTATCAAATTGTAAATTTATTTATGATATGATATTTTTAAAATATTTAAAATATTTAAAATTTAAATTTAAATTATTAAATTGTGAATTTATTTATGAAATGATATTTTAAAAAAATTAGTTCTAATTATATTTTGTAAAGATTGAGTCATCTGATTCGACAAGTTTTATACCTATATCGCTTTGTTATAAAGGCTGGTCTAATCGGTTTAATCCGATTTAGTCATGCGGTTCGACCTGACCAAATACCTTCACCGGTTTGATCTCCGATCCGATTTTTAAAATACTGATTTCATCAATATTTAAAAATAAATTTTAATCAGATTTTGAATTTGGTCAATTCTTTAATAGATATTTAACTTTTTTTTTTCTAATATATCTAAAGATTTACCTTTCTTATTTATTTATTTTTTAATTCCTATTCTCTTTTATTATTTCCCTGTGTCATTCTTTTATTTCTATCTCTCATCTCTTATACTTTATCTATACAATTTTTTGTTTGTTTTATGTATTTATATCTCTTCCTCTTTATTTTTTCAATGTCCTTCTTAATGAGGTACATTTTCACTAGTGACATTGTCGTTTTTTTTTTTTTTGTTTTTTTTACAAAAATATTCAACTATTTTTTTTGTCAGTCATTCGACATTGTATTAATTTGTTGCAAACATAGTCAACTATAGTTTTCTTTTGTCAATCTTTCGACATTGTATTAATTTGAAGAGTAGTAGACACGTACAACATACAAAAAAAAATTAAATGATTTATGTTCACTTCTTAGAAAACACCTCAGTTAATAGTTTAATTTCAAGGTACATAGTATTTGAGAAATATGATCCAAAAAGTATAATGGCCAATAATCTAGAAAAAAATATTGTTGATTTTATATCTTTTTGTTATACCTTGTTGATTCGTTATTATTTATTCGCATTGATGCTAATTAAACATTGGTTTTATGATGAAAATATTACTATAATTTATTTATGGGAAAAACTAAAGACCACATGGTAGGGATCTATTTAAAAAATATTTTTAAAATACGTATTTAATATTTTAAAATTTTAAATATAATATGTCTTTATTATATTTAATTATATTTAAAATTTTTAATTATAGTATTCTTAATATGTGTCTTTAGAGCATATGTTAGTATGATTCTTTATTTATTACTATTTTTCTTCTATTCTTTTAACTTTTATTTTTGCAAGAATTTCAAGTATTTTTTCACATGTCTGCTACTGTTCGACGAAATGCTCAAAGAATTGACATGTTCATGAATGATATGGCGTAAGAAATCAAATCGAGACCGTGAAGGAATGCGTGTTATTGCAAAAAAATTACTAACATTTTCAAGGAGAAAACGAGTAAGTATGATCCGATCCTTCACTTTGTTCGACCATCGATTACATTGGAAGATAACGTGAGGCTGGTAAGTAACTTCTTAGGTTTACATTCTTATTCATCCTGTTTGTTTATGATGTTTATTGTAAGAGCTCGCTTGTTGTATGTGCTCGCTCATCATGAGCTAAACTTATTGTAGTTGAGTAAGTGAAGTTAATATAAAATGTGTGTTTAAAGTATTTGTTTTGTGAATTGTACTAGTTGTACCTTGTGATATTTTGCCATAACTGCTCTTTGTTTGATCAACTTAGGAATACATAAAAGCTTGTTGTTGAGAGACATATAATAACAAGTTGAACATCAAGAGTAAAAATTATTGAAAGAGTGAGATAGACATATTCACTTTCCAAGTTTACTTAGACATAAGAAACTACAATCATTAAGGACTTCGATTTAAAAAGTATACATATTTTGTGTGAGGGAAGGTACATCTATCCATGTTTTAATGATGTCAAAATCTCATCTCTATTTACCATTGCAAATGAGCTACATTGACAAGAATCAAGCTTGGCAAAAATCAAGAATTGGTTAAGCTATCTTCCAATGCCGACTCATGAATGCTTCGGTCGACTCAATCTTTTGAAAACTCCGGTTGGTCGCGTCGACCCTTCCGTCAACTCAAATTGGGATTCAAGATTTTCCGAGGTTGCGCCGACGACGCGATGCGGTCGATGCATTCATCTTCAAAGAAACTTGCTTCATTCTCAGGCTGTGTTGCATCGATCATGGCTTCTGGAGCGGTCGACTATTCGCTAAATTTCTCAAATTTTCTGCTTTGTTTTTCTTTATTTGGGTAATTGGCACACACATATAAATAGTAGTTTTCATCATTTTGAGTGGTTAACAAGAAAAAGTGAAAGATATACACATTGTGTTATTCATATTCATCCTCTCTTTATAAACATCAACATCTACACATAACGATGTTTGTTGATCAAAGCAAAGGGTTGTGGTGATAACGTTCAAATTAAAGATTCGATTGCGATTTGGGTTGAGAAATTGTGAGTTTTTTCTTGAATAAATTCATTAGGGTTTTGTCCTCCAAGATTCCTCTTGGTGAGGGGTTTTTGGCACAAGTCTTTGCTTCAATGAATTCAGCCGAGTGAAAGGATTGGGAAACATTGGATTCGCTCAATCAAGTAACGGTAATCGGAGGAATGAAGAAAGATTTGGGGTCAATAAAATTCTGGTCAAAATCAGCTGAGTGAAAGATTTATAGAACGAAGAGTCCGTGCAATCAAGTAGCGGTAACCAAAGGTTTGTTCAAAGAGATTGACACACTTGGTTTGGCTCGAACCCAGGGAAGAGAAGAAGATAGTATCATCATCAACAATTGGTTTGTGTGTATTGAAAACTATTTCTTCTCTTGTAACATTTTGAAACTTAATATCATATATCTCAATTCTAGATTCTAGAATTGAGGGCAGACGCACCCTATGCGAGGACGACAAGGGGAACTGCCTAAAAAAATCTTGTGTTGTTCTTCTTTCTTTATGCTTTTATACTTGCTTATCATAATTTGTGTGATATTGATAGTTGAACTTGTTTCTACTAAAATTGTAGCGTGTCGAGCTGAATTTACAACATTTGTAGCAATCATTTTGATAGCTACCTAAGAAAAATCACCACTACATTTTAGTTAAATCAAACTTAGTGTGTTTTTGCTCATTAAGTGTTTGACTAATTGACTCACTCACAAATTAGTAATTGTGTTTAGCTATATCTTAAACTAACTCATTGGAAGTAGTACATACTCATTGAGATTGTTTAAGTGATTGAAAATTGAAGTAAACATATTGATTCATTTCTCATTAACATGTCTCATTCGGTTACGTATATCCGATCTTTCCAATAGCGGATTGTTTAGACGATTATTGATTTCATGAGGTTTCGCATTATTTCTAAAAATATTTTAAAAGGTGCAAATTTTAAATAACGATATATTCTACCCTGTTCTAGATCGGTCACATCGTCTAACAAATGGTATCACAAGTTCCAGATTATCTAGTGCTTCGCATTTTACTTAGTAGAAAATGGATAACGATCCAAAAGGGGCATACACAAGAGCTTATGTTTTCACAGGTGAAAACTATAGTTATTGGAAAGATTGTAAGCGGGTGCATATAAAATCTGTTAATAGAAAAATATGGAAAGCTACCGAGGATGGTCATATGCAAATAACCATGACCGATAAGGCTGGTGCCACCATACCTAAACCGGAAGTACTATGGGATGAGGAAGATGAGAAAAAGTATAGCTATGATTGGAAAGGCAGAAATATGCTCATAACATCTCTAGGTGTTGATGAGTATTTTAGAGTCTCAGATTGTGCTACTGCTAAGGCAATGTGGAATGCATTACAAGTTGCCCATGAGAGGACAAATGATGTCAAACTAGCTAGAATCAATACATTAGCTCAAGAGTTCGATCTCTTTCACATGAAGCTTGGTGAAAAATCATTGCGGACATGCAAAAGAGATTCTCTCATATAATAAATCGCTTACACACTCTTGGTCATATTACTTCCAATGTTGTTGTTACTAACAAAATTTTAAGATGTTTTAATAGGGAATAGAAACCTAAGGTTACGAAAATCAAGGAAGTCAACGATCTAACTGTTGATGTAAGCCCTAGAGGCCAATACTTTTGGTACTTGTATCAAATTATTTATTAATAATAAAAGACATTTCTATATTATGTTTGCTCTTCCAAAATAATAAAGTCCATAGAATAGTTAGTCTTTTTAATGAAATATTAAGTGTGACTTAATAATGAGATCCCGTTAAACATAAGGACATTATTCTTAAAGTATCTGTAATTGAGCTTTATTGTGAAGTGGGATAACATTAAAGTATTGAGATTATTATGAAGATATATTGATGATCACATCTCATGGATCATGGATAAGGAGTTATCAAGTCTTGACATAAGTATGAATATTGCAGGGGAGCAACTAACTATATAATTATGATTGTGCATCTGTGAATGTTCTAACTGATGTTTGAACATCTATTTTTTCTGTTGTATCTCTGATGAACTGCGATGCTAATTATGTTGTGCTGCTCTGATATGTTTGTCATACTTATGATGTATGTACTTAAGTGTTGATTATGATGTTGATGTTGATTGTAATGCTGATGTTAATTGTATGGCTTGTACCCTCAAGTAACGTTTTAGCCAAAATTTGCCAAAGGGGGAGTTTGTTAGTTCTGTAGATTGGCAGCAATTTTTGTAAGACATTCTGCTCAGAAAATGCCACGAAAATTAATGTATCAGTAGGTTTTATGAAGATGTCACAGCAGATGTCCTAACATGTGAAACTGAACTGAACTGGTATTTAAGTTTAGAAACATTAAGAGTCAGTTTGTTTTAAATTGTATGTTTCGATTAAGCAAGCTATGTAACGTTCTTCAGCAATATTCTTTGAGAACTTTTCTCCTAATTTTATGGAGAAAGCTTAGGACTCGGTGAAGACTAATTGTGAAGCAACCCTAGCTGCTGTCAACATATATAAAGGATGCTAACCCTGTTTTAAGAGTTGGCCATTCCAGAAGAACTTTAATCGTACTATTTTAATCGTTGGTTGTAAGTCTTTGTTGGTTGTTAATTGTGAGCCACTCTAGTATTGTTTAATACTTTAGGTGGAAGTTAGTTGAGTTGTAAATTGTTAATCATCAATAAGCTTTGAAGAAACGATGATTATGTGTCTTTGAAGGGTGTCTTCAAGTTTTGTGTTATTGTTAATTGTCACCGCGTATGACTGTGGGGAGTGAGAGGAGTTTCTCATATATAAGAAGGGATCTTAGGCAGAAGGGTCATTGAGTAGTGATTAAGTGAGTGGTGTAAACGGGTAAGTTTAACTCTAAATTAATACTGCTAATAATAGACTTCATCCCTAGCTTGGTAGCCTCCAAACGTAGGTATGTAGCACCGAACTGGGTAAACAGTTCACTGTGTTATTTAGTTTTCTGCGTTTAAAATTTTGTTATGTTGTTTATTCATCCAACAGATATTAGTGTCGTGACATCACCTTCGATATCTCATATCTGATACCATAATTTCAATTGGTATCAGAGCAGGCATCCTGCTCTGTCTATGGGTGAGATCTAAGGAAGATACTTTCGAGTACTATGGACAAGGAAGGAGGATTTGTGAGTAGACCACCCATTATGGATGGTATTAACTATGATCTGTGGAAACCTCGTATGGTGGCGTTCTTAAATTACTTGGACAAAAGGGCTTGGAAAGCTGTTTTGAAAGGATGGACACATCCTGTTATTATTGGAGAAGATGATCAGCCCACTGATGAGTTAAAGCTTGAAGAAAACTGGTCAAAGGCAGAAGATGAACTAGCTCTTAGAAATTCAAAAGCGTTAAATACTATATTCAATGGAGTTGACATAATCATCTTCAGATTGATTAATACGTGTATAGTGGCCAAAGATGCTTGGGAAATTCTCAAGACTACTCATGAAGGCACTTCCAAAGTAAAGATGCCAAGAGTGCAACTACTAACCACTAAGTATGAAAACTTAAGGATGAAGGAAAATGAAAGCATTCAAGAATTTCACATGAACATTATTGAGATTGCCAACGCATGCAGTGCCTTAGCAGAAAAGATACCAAAGGAGAAACTGGTGAGGAAGATTCTCATATCTCTCCCCAAGAGATTTGACATGAAAATAACTGCTATAGAGGAAGCTCGAGAAATCAATAGCATAAAGGTAGATGCGCTTCTCGGGTCTCTTCAAACATTTGAGATGGGCATTAATGAGAGATTTGAGAAGAAGAATAATAGCACAAACTTTAAGTCAAACATCAAGAAAGAGACGAGGAATGTGATCCGACATTGAGAAATTTCTATCTAATACTATAGTCTTTATTGGAAGACAATTAAATAAAGTGTTGAGGAAAATAGAGGGAAATTCAAGACCTAATGTCAAGAACATCCCATATGAGATCAGCAGAACAAATAATTTTGGGAAGAAAACACAAGTCGAGGAAAGGTCTATTCAAGGAAAAGGAGTAAGAGCATCTCCAATGGTGCAACTCAATTTTGGGTTCTTTGGGACCCATTAAGCCACGCCACCAAGCAACCCAACTAATTTTTCACTCCAATGGTGCAACTCTAAAGAACTCATAATGGGTCCCACAACTTTACTTTATATATTAATATTTTATTCATATTAAATTTATATCATTTAAAATAATAATTTTAATTATTTAAATTAAAATTTATATAAAATAAATAAAATTCAAATTAAACTTATAATTTAAAATGATAATTAAAATTAATTTCAAATACATTACATATAATTAAAAACAATAAAAATAAATAACATCACATAAATTAATCAAACTTAAATTTCATCATCTTCATGTCCAAAACGCTCCCAAATATACTCGACTAGATCTCCTTGAAGTTGACGATGAACTTGTTTTTCACGAATATTTGCTCTTCTTTGTAGTCTTGTTGCAAGATTCGGATGAGGACCGCTAAATGTTTCATTGTTGAGTGATTGTTATCCACATTATCATAAGAGTAATCAAAATTACCTCCATATGTATGTCGCTCATCTTCAACAATCATGTTGTGCAATATGATGCACGACATATGGTATGTTTGAGGGTGTCCATGTGCTACCGACCACGACAATTGCAAATCGAGATTGAAGCACTCCAAATGCCCTCCACATCTTTTCTAGCTAATTCTTGATGTTGAGCAAATAATTTTTTCTTCTCTTGTGGCATTGAAATGGTCTTCACAAATGTAGCCCACTCGTGATATATACCATCGGCTAAATAATACCCCATATTATATGGTGTTCCGTTGATTGTATATTGCACATGGGAGTATGTCCTTCCAAAATATCGTTAAACACGTTGGATTGGTTTAACACATTAATGTCATTGTTTGAACCAGCAATACCAAAAAAAGCATGCCAAATCCATAAGTCCTGTGATGCCACTGCTTCAAGCATGATTGTGGGCTTTCCATGATCACCTCGACAAAATTGTCCTTTCCATGCAACAGGACAATTTTTCCACTCCCAATGCATACAATCAATGGAACCCAACATACCTGGAAAGCCACGTGACTCTCCCATTTGTAAAAGATGTTCAACATCAGTGTTGTTAGGCTTTCTCAAATACTCGGCCCCAAATACAGCATTCACGCCCCGAACGAATCTTTGTAAGCACTCAATTGAAGTGCTTTCACCTATTCGAACATATTCGCTCACAACGCCGCAGGAGACCCATACGCCAACATACGAATAGGATGTACATTTCGCAATGGTGAAAGACCCATTTTACCAGTTGCATCAACCTCATTTGGAAATATTCATCATGATTTCCAAGGGCATCTACAATTCGAAGAAATACATGCCTATGCATTCTGAACCTTCTTCGGAATTGAACATCCGTATACCGGCTTTTCCGAGAAGTAGTCATTGAATAATCGATTGTGCCCTTCTTCACGACTACGATCTACCATTGTTCTTCTCTTTGGCATAGATGAACTTCCATTGACGCTCATTTTCAAGCAATTGTTCTTCATCACTATCGTCGATAAATTCTTCTTCAATCAACTCCCAAAATTCTTGGTCGAAATCATCTGAATTGTCTGAATCCATTTTAGTGAATTAAGAGTGATAGAAAAATGAGAGAAGAATTAGAGAAGTATGATAGAAGAATAAGATGAGAATGGGAAAACAATGACATAAGTGATAGTATATATAATGGTTTGAATAACGGCTAGTTTGAATAACGGCTAGTTTGAATAACGGCTAGTTTGAATAACGGCTAGTTTGAATAACGGCTAGTTTGAATAACATAATATTTATTATAATTTAAAGTGGTACTAATGACCATTTTACATAAGTGTTGATAATTTAAAGTGGTACTAATGACCATTTTACATAGGTGTTGATAAATTAAAGTGGTACTAATGACCATTTTACATAGGTGTTGATAATTTAAAGTGGTACTAATGTCCATTTTACATAAGTGATACTAACTACCATCCATATTTTTTTCATCTTATTACAATATTTTTCATGAATATCTCGTTGACTATCACCATAGTAGAAGTGTCTTTCATGATGATTTGCATTGCCTTTAATTCTAGCTCGTCCTCCTTACTTTGAGCTAGTCTTTCCATTGCTGCTGCTCTTTTATTCCTTGCATCTTGTGTTGCATTTGGAATTTCCTTTGCCTTACCCTTCCTTTTTGCTGCTTTTTGTCCCATTGACGCCCATTGGTGATGATGAGTTAAACTCAGAATTGAAGGTGTATTTGAGTTAGCCGATGAGGCCCCACTAGCAGAAGTCTTTGTTACTTTTGAAGAATTTCCAATCGATTCTCCCATCCATTTAGGTTCATCTTTTAACAATCGCCATGCGTACTCAAGATTGAATGTTGTACCTTCATCCTGAGCAAAAAAAGCATGTGCAGAGGCCATGATATCGTTATCTGATGTCCCACTTTTCTTTCCATTAACAGCTTGTTTGTAACACCCAACAAATTTTTGAACCAAACCATTTATTCTATGCCATCGGCATTTTAATTGCCCCCTAACTTTTCCCGCGATTGCCCACGATACTGGTTATAATTGGCAGCTATTCTTAACCAAAAACTCTCAGCCTTTTGATCAACTCCCACAATTGGATCCTTTGAAACATTGAGCCATGATTGGATAAGAAGTATATCCTCATCCCTTGTAAATTGCTCTCGAGATTTTTTTTTAACGACTTGAGTACCAACTTGAGTAGAAAATGGTGGAACTTGGGTAGAAAATTCCATACTATTAGAATTCATTTGAGGTATATGATACATATTTGGATTGTTTGGTGATGGAAAAATATATGGGTTTGTTGGCATCGATGGAATTTGAGAATTTTGAGGATTATGATTTTGATAATTTTGCATGAAATTGAACATAGCTTGTTGATAATGAAATTGATTAGGATCCATTTGTCCTAATGAGAATAAATAGTTGGAAAAAAAATTTAAAGTTGAAGAGTAAAATAATAAAATTGTGAGAGAGGAATTTGAAATTTAAAAGAAAGTAGAAGTAAAAAAATGTTGTGTTGGTAAAATAATTTGAAACTTATATTTATAAACAAAAAATAAGTTAAAAAATTTAAAAAAAAAGGAAAAGTAATTAGTTAACGGCTAGTTTTAATTTTTAATATAAAAATGAAAACAACCGTTGCTTAAATTGTTTACGCTACACCGGGGACCAGATCGAAAGAAAAACAAAAGTTTCTGCAACCGCGAACTAATGGCAAAAGAGACCGCTGGAGGTGCTCTAAGATGTTATGAATGTGAAGAATTTGGTCACATTAAAGCTAATTGTCCAACATTACTTAAGAGACAAAACAAAGGACTGAATGTATCCTAGTCAGATGAGGATTCTGAAAATGAAATGGAAGAAGAATCAGCCAAATACGTAACAACTCTGACTGGTACATACATTTATAATGGAGACTCAAGTGATGAAGAGTTAACATTTGAAGAGTTGGCTGCAACATACAAGAAACTATGTGTTAGAAGTGCTGAAGTATGCCTGGAGAGTGAGAAATAGAAGAAGCTCACAATTCAACTGCAAGACAAAAATAAGGAGCATCTGGAGACTATTTATAAGCTGGAAAGTGAAGTAACTATGCTGAAATCTGATCTTGAAAAAAGTCCAAATCTGTCAAGATGTTAACAGTGGATCTAAAACACTAGACAAAATACTTCAATCAGGAAGAGTTGCAGGAGAGATGAGTGGTATGGGATACAAATGAAACAAAGGAGCCTTCTACAGAACCTATTCAAATTCAGGTCAAACCAAAGACGTCGAATCAAATGTTTCAATATCATGGAAGAAGCAACTACAGACAACCCAAAAGAAGATCTCAGCGCTGGATATGCCATTATTGTGGAATATATGGTCACATAAAGCCCTTATGTTTCAAGTTGTATGGTTACGCTAACCCTACACCTCAGCCAAATGTGACTCAGGCTAGTCAAATTGAAAAGAAACAACTGATCCCTAAAACTGACATCTCTTGTTTCTTAGCACATATATCTCAAATAGTAAGAGCCAGAGAGGACTAGGATTTTGATAGTGGATGCTCAAGGCATATGACAGGAGACAAAGATTTAGTGGTGAATATTCAAGTACATCCAACTGGATGTGTCAATTTTGGTGACGGAATGAAAGGACAAATCAAGGGAGTAGGAAAGACAAACTACTCTGGAATTCTTAACATTAAAGATGTGTTGCTTGTCAAAGGATTAACATCCAACTTGATCAACATAAGCCAACTGTGTGATCAAGGATTTAAAGTAAACTTTACAAAGTCTAAATGTATTATCACTAATTTCAAAGGTGAAGTTGTTATGCAATGTATGAGGACCAAGGACAACTATTATCTATGGGTTCCCCATAACACAAGCTACTCCACATGTGCTGAACTCAAACAGAATAAAGACAAATGTTCCCAAGTGAAGAAGACAAAGCATATGGTAACTGATCTCAATGTGCAATAGGATGTCATGACATCATATACATCTGGAAAGATCATAAATGAGCAGTTTGTTAAAAACGTGAATGTGGACTTGAACAAGAAATTTACTGAGAGGAAATTAGTCAACTGTTATTCAAGAGAATGGAATGTAGATGGAATCTCAATAACTGAACAAGGGGTCTGTATGCTAGAAAAGTTATAGAAATTATGGAATGTCATTAAAGGGCTTGAAACTTTAAAATATCATTTAACACTGTTGAAACATGATATTCAACATATAAAGAGCCCATACCAAGTGCCATCATTTCAATTTTCTCTCACACGATACTCAAAATTTGTTATCTACTATGCTCACATCTTCTACCTCCAGAAAGACCAATTCTAACATACCAACTTCAGAAACTTCAAGATGTCTCAACATAATGAATCTGCACCAAGCAACATCAATGAGAACATCTCAACAGATGAAGCCCTAGACGTAGCTCTTGTCTCCATGATTCCATTCCCAAATGCAAGACCTAAAAAGCTTCGCACTCACCATGCAAGACATCCAAGAGGAACATTCATCCCTATTGTAGGTAATACTTCTAAACCTATTAATGATGAACCAGATCAAGATGTGGTAGATGTTGACAAGACTATTAGGAGAATAGTCACTAGGGTTTTAAATGAAGGACTACCTATTCAAGGAATTGCCATTCCTCTTACCCATACCTACTGAGGTTACCCCAAAAGGGCATGCTGAATCATCAGTAAGGGAAGAAGAGATCCCCAAAGCAAGTCTTGAAAAAGAAACTAAGACTGATCCTAAAAAAGTCACTACTGATGTGTTGAAACATCACCTGTGAAAAGAACATCTCCAAACAAGAAAGCTGATACAAAGCCCAAAAAGATCTAACAACAAGATGGTTGAAGAAGTTTTAGATGTAGATGAAATGTCTGACAATGAGTTGATTGTCAATGTGAACCCTAGGATTGCAAAAAGGTTGAAGACAAGAAGGGGTAAGGTAGTAGTTTCAAGTACTCCATCCAAGACTATCAAGAAGAAGGTTATATATAGACCTCCTAAAGCCTGGAGCAAAGTTGTTCCATCATCAAGCAAGAGGAAGATCAGGTCTGAATCATACTTAGACTGTGATGTTGAGGATGATGTCCAGGACATCACACATGTAAAGAAATATATCATTAAGAGGTATTCTAATGATATACTTGATGCACTAACAGACAACATCTCCTTCCACTCCACCAACTTTGTCTCAAGATGGAAGTATATTTATCAGAGGATAATTGCCTTGGAAAGGGAATTTGGAAGAGATGCCTTAGAGTACAAGGAAATCATAGAGTTAATCTCTGATGCTGGATTGATGAAGACTGTAACCAATCTACCTAAATGTTATGAGATTTTGGTCAAGGAATTCATTGGAACCATCCCTGATGATTGTGATGATAAAAGGAGCAAGGACTTTCAAAAAGTCTTTGTGAGAGGAAAGTGTGTTGAGTTCTCACATGCTGTTATCAACAAGTACCTAGGAAGAAGTGAGAATAAGGAGAGTGAGCTTGAAGTAACTGACAATCAAGTGTGCAAGACCATCACTGTAAACCAAGTGAGTGTATGGTCGGTTAAAGGGAAACTATCTGCTGGAAAGCTTAGTGTGAAGTATGCAATTTTGCATAGGATTGGAGCTGCAAACTAGGTGCCCACAAATCACACCTCAACCATTTTAGTGGGATTGGGAAAATTTATCTATGTTGTTGGAATGAAGAAACCATTTATCTATGTTGCATACATTTTTGATCAAACAATCAAACATGTTGACACCTGTGCTGTAAAGATGCCAATTGGATTTCCCTCTCTAATATGTGGCATAGTTTTCCAACAACATCCTGGAGTCCTGTCCACCCTTGACACTGGCAGAAAAATAGGATCTCCCTTATCAATTCACCAAAAATTATTTGCAAGGGAACATGTCCTAGACATTGTTTCAACATTTGCAGTTGCTGCAACTAAGACCATAAGTAAGGGTGATTTGATTGCTAAATTGACAGAAGCCTGCAAAGAACTGGATGAGGTTATACGCATAAGCTCAGCAAGAAAGTTGAAATTTGAAGAAACCATCCGAGCTCTAAAGAGGGATGCTGTTAAAAGTACTGCTCAAGAGGTGCAGGAAGATGCAAGCAGCTCTTCAAGTGAGAGTCAAATCACTTCTGAAGATAGATTAAGAAGTGGTGGATCTGTAGGTTCTGCAGAAAATTGATTGTGCTTGAAGAAATTTCAATTCTGCTTCCAAGGGCTCTTATTTTGAATGTTTAATTATCTATTGTGTAATTTTGGCACTTAAGTGCAAAACAAATATTTTGGTATGTAATATCCATAACTATTAACACTAGGTAACACTGAATGATAGATTATCTAGAATTTCGTACTGTTATCATTTGTGAGTTAATTATGGCTTTGGCATATTATGGCTAAAAAGGGGGAGAATGATTGTGAGCCTGAATGTGTGAAGCTGTGTGATGTGTGATGCTGACCAATGAAGTTCTAATGTTGAGGGGGAACAGCTATCTGTGTGTTAATTGTGTGCATAAAAAATGTTACTGATGTTGCATGCAGGGGATCAACTAATTATATGACTGTGAATGTTCTAATTGATGTTTGAACATCTATTTTCTCTGTTGTATCTCTGATGAACTATGATGCTAATTATGATGTGCTACTCTGATATGTCCGTCATATTTATGATGTATGTACTTAAGTATTGATTGTGATGCTGATGTTGATTGTGATGTTGATGTTAATTGTATCGCTTGTACCCTCAAGTAATGTTTTATCCAAAATTTTCCAAAGGGGTAGTTTGTTAGTTCTATAGATTGGCAGCAATTTTGGTAAAACATTCTGCTCAAAAAATGCCATGAAGTTTAATGTATCAACGGGTTTTATGAAGATGTCACAGCAGATGTCCTGATATGTGAAACTGAACTGAACTGGTTTTTAAGTTCAGAAACATTAGGAGTCAGTTTGCTTTAAATTGTATGCTTTGATTAAGTAAGTTATGTAACGTTCTTCAGCAATATTCTTGGAGAACTTTTCTCCTACTTTTATGGAGAAATCTTAGGACTCGGTGAAGACTAACTGTGAAGCAACCCTAGCTGCTATCAACATATATAAAGGCTGCTAACCCTGTTTGAAGAGTTGGCCATTCTAGAAGAACTTTAATCATACTATTTTAATTGTTGGTTGTTAGTCTTTGTTGTTTGTTAATTGTGAGCCACTCTAGTATTGTTTAATACTTGATGTGGACGTTAGCTTGGTTGTAAATTGTTAATCATCAATAAGCTTTGAAGCAACAATGATTATGTGTCTTTGAAGGGTGTCTTCAAGTTTTGTGTTATTGTTAATTGTCACCACGTGTGATTGTGGGGAGTGAGAGGAGTTTCTCGTATCTAAGAAGGAATCTTAGGTAGAAGGGTCATTGGGTAGTGATTAAGTGAGGGGTGTAAACGGGGAAGTTTAACTCTAAATTAATACGGCTAATAATGGACTTCATCCCTAGCTTGGTAGCCTTCAGACGTAGGTTTGTAGCACTGTTATACCCTAAAATTTTCCCTCCTATTTCTCAAGACAATCCACATCTCCATACTCAAGAATTTCTCAAGGGTAGACCAGATGAACCCTCTCCTAAGCAATCAACCCACAACTAGGGTTTTGCTTCTCTCAAGACATAATCAAGTTATAATACCTCAGGTGGTCACCATACCTGCTCACATGTCTCAAGGGATCACCATGTCAAGTTTCAAGCCTCATAGCTCAAGTTTGCCCAATTAATTGCTCAGGTGGTTGAAAATCAGTTGTATTGGACAAAAAGTCAACTATGGTCAACATATAGTCAAACTTCACAATTTTTGGTCAACATCAATATTTTGAACTCATATTCATCATATGATCAAGGATTGACCATCAATCATCAAGAAAACTCAAGATTTGATCAAAAGTCAAAGTTTCCAAGTTAGGGTTTTTGAACCAAAAGTCAATAGAACTTTGACCGCATAACTTTCACATACTTTATCAAATTTTTTTCCACAAAAGCTAATTTTGAAGGGAATTAAATTCTATACAACTTCATGTCTCACAAGATTTGGCCAAAACTGCTTCATTTGAGAGTTATGGATCAAAACATTAGAGGTCCTTCTAAAAGTCAACAAAAAGTCATCTTTTTGCAAAGAAGTGTACATGAACATGGAAACTTCAATGAAGATGAAACCAAAAGGAGTGTTTAAAGGACATCTTGAGATTTCTAAAAAGTCCAAGAAACTTGAAAATGTTGAAAATTGAGCAAGATACAAGTTGTGCAAGTTCGACATTTTTAAGGAGGTGCATGAAGAGAAATACATGGCAAATGCAAATATTTTCCAAATGGGCCTAAGTTTTCATGATCCAAACTTAATCTTGACATTATCCATGGCCTGAAAACTCAAGTGCACGCCCATCTTGTATTTATTTGATTTATTTTTGAATTTAATGATTTAAATTCAATTTTAATTATATAAAATGAAAAGGTAAGAGTTAAGATGAGTTGGGCTTGATTTCTACTTGTCTTGAGGTCCAAGATAACCCATGATAGCTGGAAATTTCGTGCAACATGCATTAATACAAGAGTGAGCCAAATATGGAAGAATTTGATAAAATATTTCGATAAAATATTTTGCATTCAAGTTGATATATTTTTCATTCATGTCTTGACCTAACCTCTGGCCCTATATATACATAGCACATTCAGACACCAAGGAGGACGAGTTTGGCAGCCAGAAAAACTAGGATTCTTGTTCAAATTCTCAAGATAAAGATGCACCATTGAAACCCTAGTTCCAGCCATCCTCAAGGAATTCCAAGCACTCCATTGTGCTCCTGAGGTAACATAGGGTAAGTATGGATCAAAATCCAAGACCAAAAGATCCTGAATTGTATGCATCATGAAGCTCCGATTACATGTTTTTTCTTAAATTGATTGCTTTTATGATGTTTTGATCTAAACTAACCATGCTAATTGTTTCTCGAGGTTTATTAGATCAGTCCGGGCTATCGTTATAAGCTTTTCATGGCCAAATCGTGATTTGCCATAGTTAGGGCATAGAACTGCTAAGCTTCGTATTTCTATTTACAAGCAGTTTCAGGCCAACATAACACCACCATCGAACTCGTAGCATCCTAATTATTCGATCTAGACTCTTTGTTTTCATTTTTGATGGATTATTGTGTTTTAGAAAACCCTTCATCGGAGAAGAAGGTGGAAACGATCGCCCACGGTGGTCAAGGGTTTTAGAGGAAACTCTCGCGTACAAAACCTTGCCTTCGATTGGTCCATTCAAACCCCCTGGGGTCCACGCGTGTTTTAATATGATCCTCTGATAATATGATCCTCTAATAATATGATCCTCTGATAATATGATCCTCTGACGCTATGTTCCTATGATAAACTTAATACTCTGACATGTTTATTGTTTTTATCAGATGTTCTGACTCAGGTGTTAGAATGAAACGCTACACCATGTTGAGCAGAAAATGAACTTTGAAATTCCTGGCATCAGATACGTGATGTCACAGAGAATGTTATGACACACTATCTAACACTGCTAACAATTTACAAAGAAATATAAATAACAAGAAAGAACACAATAAGTTGTTTACCCGCCAAAGGTCTAACTACACCTACATCCTGGGGCTACCAAGCCGTGGAGGAAATTCACTATTAGTAGAATTAATTCAGAATAAACCAACCGCTTTATCTCCTTCACTTAAAACCTACCCAATGCAACTTCAACCTAAGTCCTACTTAGATCCGAGTTCCTACTACTCCCTCAATCACGCAGTTGATATCAACCTATTGAATAATTGAATTGTGAAGACACACTTCAATAAACTATCTTGATCTCGCTCAAAGCTTTCAATCAAGAGACAAACACTGTGCTTTAAAGCTTTGAGTGATAAACTACCCTTACAAACAAATCCTAGTCCAATGCACTTATCAATTGATAGTTGCTTGGCTCACAAGAGATACTAGAATTACAAATACCAACTGCTAACTTTCCTAATAAAGACACAAATAACAACCCGCTATATCTTCAATAAAACCTGAGGCGCGCACAGTTGTAAGGGTTGAATTTTTATAAAAGTCCCAAACTTCAGCTTTTGGGTTCCATAAAGATAGCTAGGGTTCACTTAATTTAATCCTAAAACATGGTCTTTTCAACAACCAATTTAGGTCTAATTAAGATTAACCTAGCAGCCACGTGAGCATGTTCTAACAATGTAAAAACAATATTTAGCAGCTCAACAAACTTCCCGAAAAGTCTCAGAAAAATGATTCGCATCGTATCACATCGAATGTCATAACATCCGCATGACATCGATCGCTTTATAATTTCCAAGACAAACTTTAGCTTCCAGCCTGAAATGTCTTTTAACATCCTTAGTGTAGGATTTATCTTCAATCTCCGAATGTCATGACATTTATCATGACATTGCTAAAGCCTAGTTTTACCAAAATTAATGCCAACTTAAAACACTAACAAACTCCCCCTTTGGCACATTTTTGGCTAAAACTACTTAACACATCAGAGTACCTATGCAGCAGAAGACAAACTAGTTCTAAGCTTAAAGAAACTAGAACCTAGAGATAAGATAAATTCTACCCATACAGGAATCCCACAATTTCCACAATTGCCCACATACAAAATTTTAAAAATCCATACAGCTTCCTCTAAACCCCAATGCTATCAATATCAAGAGTTCTTCTCCCTTTAGCCATAAAGGGCCAAAGGAAACAATACAAGTACCCCAAGCATTCAAGCAAATAATTAAAGAAGGTACAAACAATTAGTAGGAGTACAATGCTGTCAATAGTAAGTTACAATCATCCAAACAAAATTGGGGAAATACAAGAATCAAAACAAGAACAAAACATAACAGAAAACAATTGATAGAACAACAAGGGGCACAAGAGCAACTCAAGTGCTTTCTCCGTAAGCACTATGGAATGAAACATCTTCGTAATCATCTTCATCAAGAGTGCCATCCGACATCCTTATCACCAACAGGCTCATCAACAGCTATCCCTTCATCCTCAACCTCTGTGTCCTGCTCCAGTTGAGTGATAAGCTCTTCAAGACTTTGTTTCCTTGCTTCAAGTTCCCTACAGGTCTCTTTTATCACATCAATGACATCTCCCTTCCGAGAATTTGTCTTGATTTTTGATGTCTCAGCAGATGTCATGACAAAGTCAGAACATGCTTCCTTGAAATAACTTGTAGTGGAAGCCTGGGCGGAGCTCTTTACTCGTATCTCCATCAACCAGATGTCGTGGTATTGATCGCTTATTATACCACAGAGGGAGGGAAAGGCTATTGGTCCTTTGATAGCATAGTCACAAGATGCTTGAGTGTCGATAAAAAATGTAGGATCCATAGTCAAATGTAGCCCGAGTGCCTATCGATATATGAATCTTCCCACCATTAGAGATGGTGGATTTGTGATTGGTTGGGACCCGCTCAAAGACCAATCTTATGCAGATGGAAAATTTGACACTCAACTTGCTTGTCGAGAGTTTTCCTTTAGAGGCTATTGCCTTACTTGTTTGCGTGATGGTTTGATGATCTTGTTGTCGCTTCTCCACCCGTCGAGCATTATCGTGTCTACCCAGAAGTCATTGATCACATTTGAGAAAACTCGACCTTCCTTCCCTCACATATACCCCGATAGTCACAGAGTTTCTATCCCCACACCATTTGACATATTAACTATAAACTCTTTCACTAAAACTTTATAACTTTGAGAAATTCACAATCTGCTTTATCGATCACCTCTTTAATCAAGTCAACAATTTCCTTGCAATCAAGAGCACTTTTATTTAACTCTCTTCCGAGCCACCTCTTTAAGCAAACATACTTCCATCTTCCAAAGATTTTTAGGATGATGGAAAGAAATGTTATCAATGGCCACTTCGTGCACCTTGAGCAGCTTCCCAAGAGTTTGCTTTTTCTCGATGAATGTCCAGACATCTCTTCAACATTAAAATCGTAGTCTTGATCCGACTGAGGATCTGTGTTCTTCCTCTTTTCACAATTGGTGTTCTCGCTGGTCTAGAGTCACCACCAATGCTTTTACTCTACTTCCTTGTAGATGGCCCATTTTGTGATACTTCGCCTTGCACACACCTTCAAGATCCTTCTTTAGCAGACTCGTGAGATCCTGCTTTTCCTTCCTTTTCATCATTCTCTTGGCAATAAGATCATTGTCCGAGAACACTTCATCTAAGTCAATAATCGAGGTTCGCTAAATGATCGTAATCTTGGATTGGAGATTCTTCCAAAATACCGCCGAGATGTAGTCATCGTGGACTTTACCAGATGCACACTTTTGGTGATTCTTCAAGAATGCTATCAGAAATATAGTCAGCAGGGGATTTTTCAGAGGCAAATTTTGCTGGGGATTCTTCAAGGATACTATCAGAAATCACATCTCCCTCATCAGTAGGGGTTTCATTACAAACATCATCAAAACGTACTTCGTAGTCTTTAATCAAGGATCTTCATTATTCTTGGTATGGAAGTATATGATCACCGATGTCTCGACATTCTCAGTGACATCTGGATCAACTGCTAAACTAGGGCTAGCAGACTTATAGTTTAGGGGAATTGAAACCCCAGGTACAGATTGGTCTTCATTGAGGATCCTGGTTACTAATCTAGTAATGGCTATATGCACAGCCCTAGACTCCTCTATGTTCACTATTTCGGGGAATGTAAGAGGATGGCATGTAAGTCTTACCCGAGGGAGATGCTTGAGTCCTTCTTGCATTCCTTGTGCGCAACTTTTTGACTTTTTCTGGGTCAGTAGCTATTGCACGCAATGGAGTAACCCTCAGTGCTTCAACTTGCATGACTTTATTATTTGCCCTGACTTCAGCCATGGGTGGAGATGAAAACCCGATTCTTGAGATGATGAGGATGATGAAGACATTTTTCACGATGGTTTTTGATAGATGAAAGTGAAATGGCGTAGAGTTTCGTAGTTTCTTTTGGGAGAAGAAAGAGTGGTACTACTTTCAAAAGAAGAAACTATTATATGAGGATGTCTCTTCCTATTCTTGGACCTTTTAAAATAGGAATGAAAATACCTAAATAACCTCTTAAAATAATTGAAATAAAAGGTCCCTTTCATCCCTTGTTGTAGGCACGCTTAATTGCTACAATTCCTCATATTGATGATTCCCAATTTGTCCCCTAAGGTCTTAAACCGACTAGCCTCAAGGACTTTAGTAACGATAAACACAGACAATGTCATGACATCCCCGCATGACATTACTTAGTCAAGATCCGCTCATCCAGCATCTTAAGGCGCTTTCTCATTTACTATGTATTCAAATTTCAACATTGTATAAAGCTACATGATTTGCTTCTTGTCGGTCCAAGTAATAAGATTGTTTCTCAAGAAGAAACATCCATCAAAAAGGCCTTTACATAAGCTTTGATCAACACTTTCTCCACTTGTTTTCTTGAACAACTTCAAATGTGGAGGAGTAAGAGTCCTAGTGTGGCGCCATTATTCACCAAGCTTTGACACAATTCCCGCATATTTGCTATGTGAAAGAAGTGTTGAGCCTTCCATCAATGTGTCTCGACATTCCTCCGATACTATGTTAGTAACATGATGGAAGCCACCATGATCTTTTCTCCTCCTCGACAAAGAGGGTTTCATCCAAGACTCCTCTCCGTATCCTTTGATGAAGAAGATACTTGGTTATTCTTTCATGCCGATCCTAGTACTTGCTTTAGTACTTTAGAAGTGGTCGATGTCTGTACATTGAATGTGACATCTCGATTTTCCGTCCAAATTATACTTACCACAAATTCTCCTTTGTCTATGAAAATCTTGATATCCTTCCGACTTTCTATGGAACTGATCCTTTCATTCCTCTCGAGGTGGATGACTGACATTTGCTTCCACAACTTTACTCTTCATCTTTGTCTCGTCAGAGAACTCATAAAGGATGAGTGGTGTTCTCGATTCCCACATGTAGCTCCTTGATCCGACTCTCTCATAATCACTACTTGTTCATCATTGATTACAAGACATTCAAATTTAGTGAAGTTGATCGTGAATCCCATATCACATAGTGACTTATGCTAATGAGATTTGCATTGGACCTTTACCAAAAAGCATCCACTTCGGCTTGGAACTCCAGCTTTGAGTTTCCAACACCTTTGATTTCTCCTTTAGCTCCATCTCCAAAAGTAACAAAGTGGTAGAATGATGCTTAACATCATTGAGAAGATTCCCTCCTGCCATGTGCTTGGAACACCCACTATCAAAGTACCAATCTTTCTTGGTAGACACACTAAGAGAAGTGTTAGCTACCGAGCAACAACTTCTTCTTCCGCCGAGAGTATGACACCGTTGGTTTTATGCTCACATAAGACCCTTTGATTAGGATATCCATGTAGCCGTAGCAAAAAGATTTTATGTGACCAAACCTTCCACAATAATGACATCTCCATCTTTGAAACTTTTTGTTCATGTTTCTATGATTTTGATGTTGCACCCAATGTTGTGACATCTGCTTTGACATTGGTTTATTAGGTCTCTTCCTTTTGTTATTTACAAACTTTAGTCTCCACATATCCCGAGGCGCACCTATTTCCTGCTTTGTGGTATGACATCTTTTTGCCATAGACTTGCTGTGTTTGTTCCTTTCTCGGTTATTAACAGATCTCTTTGCACCACATACCCCGAGCCGATACATTTCTGCTTTATGTTGTGACAACTCTTTGACATTGGCTTCCCATGTCTCTTCTTCTTAATTTCACCAATGATTCTTTTTCACCACATATCCTAGACCATGCTTATTTCCTCGTGATTTTGTCCAAGTCAAGAATTTCTTCCAACTTATCAAGACTTGATGTCAACATTTTGACAGATTTAGACATCCGATCAAGTTTGAGTTCAAGATTACAATATCACTATTGAGGTGATTTATAGTGGTCAGTTTTTTTCTCACCTCCAACTTCACATTTCGCCTTCCAACTTCTCAATCACCTTTTTCTGCTCCTCATGTTGTCGACAAACTTCACCATTTTTATACACACAGTTTCAAAGAAGCTCTTCAAATGTCACTTCTCATCACTAGAGTCCATATCGAATGTACACCTGAGAGAGTGACAAGTTTGGCACCTTCTTCCTCGCATTCACTTCCGAATCACCATCAAACCAAGTGATGTACCATTCCTTTCTTTGTTTTTAGAAAGGTGGGACATTCAACTTATGTCCAAATCCTTCACATTCATGACATGGATTTCCGCTTGACTCCTTTTTCCTCGACTTGGATTTTTTGGAGTCATAAGATCCGCCGATGTCGATGGAATTTTGACATTTGACCTTGACTTTGGATCAATCCTCTGATGAGCTTGTCGAACTGCCTTCCAAGCATAGCTATAGCTTCATATCTTCATCTTCCATCTTGCATCCTTCTTTAGTATTAGATGCAAGTGCTATGCTCTTGTTCTTTTGTCAGCCACCGATTCATCTCAAAAGTCATAAGAGATCCTATGTTCTTCAACCTTCAAGGTGCCGATGTCCCGAGCCTCCTCTATTGTGCACTTTCATTGCAAACTTTTAGGCAAGGATCCTAGAATCTTTCTCACCGCCTTTTCTTCCGACTCTTTTCACCAAGTGCTCCCGAGGTATTGGTACTTCAAAATATTCATGTGAAATTCATGAATAGTCTCATCTTCCTTCATCTTCAAATTCTCAAATTTGGTAGTGAGCATCCAAGTCTTGACATCTTCACCTGATGTCCCTCATGAGTAGTTCGAGAGTGTCCCAAACATCCTTGGCCGCTCACACCGATGGACCATCAAGATATTTTCGTCAATGCCATTGAATAGGCATTCAATGCTTAGAGTTCCCTGAGCTAGCTCCTCTTCCTCTTTTCTCCTTCTTCCTCGTGTTTCAAGACAAGAGTTCCATCTTTCAAGCTGGGGATGTTTCCATCCTTTTCGCCAGCCTCTCCAAGCCTTAATGTCCACCGATCTTAAGACAACCATACGAGGCTTCCAAGAATCATAATTAGACCCATCCAAAATAGGTGGTCTACCTCCAAATCCTCCTTCCTTATCCATTACGCAAAAACTATTATCCCTAGATCTCACCGTAAATAACAGTGTGGTGCTTGCTCGATGCCAATTGAAATTTCTGGCGATACGTGATGTCACGTAGAATGTTATGACACACTATTCGACACTCGCTAACAATTTACAAGAATATAATAACAAGAAAGAACACAATAAGTTGTTTACCCGCTCAATGTCTAACTACACCTACATCCGGGGCTACCAAGCCGTGGAGGAAATTCACTATTAGTAGAATTAATTCAGAATAAACCAACCGCTTTATCTCCTTCACCGAAAACCTACCCAATGCAACTTCAACCTAAGTCCTACTTAGATCCGAGTTCCTACCACTCTCAATCAAGAGGATATCAACCTATGAATAATTGAATTGTGAAGACACACTTCAATAAACTATCTTGATCTCGCTCAAAGCTTTCAATCAAGAGACAAACATCGTGCTTTAAAGCTTTGAGTGATAAACTACCCTTACAAACAAATCCTAGTCCAATGCACTTATCAATTGATAGTTGCTTGGCTCACAAGAGATACTAGAATTACAAATACCAATTGTTAACTTTCCTAATAGACACAAATAACAACCGATATATCTTCAATAAAACTCAAAGGCAACATACGCTAAGTGGTTGAATTCCTTTTATAGAAGCCCCGAAACTTCGGGCTTCCATAAAGATAGCTAGGTTCACTTAATTTAATCCTAAAACATGGTCTTTTCAACAACCAATTTAGGTCTAATTAAGATTAACCTAGCAGCCACGTGAGCATGCTTTCTAATAATGTAAAAGCAATATTTAGCAAACAACAAACTTCCCAAAGTCTCAGAAAATGATTCTGCATGAATGTCACATCAATGTCATAACATCTCATGACATCGACTGCTTTCTCGCACTTCCAAAGACGCCTTTAGCTTCCAGCTCGAAATGCCTTTTAACATCCTTAGTAGGTAGGATTTATCTTCATCTCTCGAATGTCATGACATTTATCATGACATTGCTAAAGCCTAGTTTTACCAAAATTAATGCCAACTTAAAACACTAACAAACTTAGAATTTATGGGAAAGAACTCGAACACAACCTCCGATGTACATACAAGTACAACTTCGATAAGTAACTTCGATGGAAGAATCTTCTCATAAGCATGCAAGTGCAACTTCGATGCAGTAACTTCGAT
The DNA here is from genome assembly GCA_021764765.1 of Vicia sativa. Lineage (NCBI taxonomy): Eukaryota > Viridiplantae > Streptophyta > Magnoliopsida > Fabales > Fabaceae > Vicia > Vicia sativa. Next base: position 249,132,623 of record CM038793.1, read on the forward strand.
AAGCATGCAAGCGCAACTTCTGGGGCTCGATCCCTGCTGACCCTTTTTCTCATTTTTCTAACTTTTCTTATTTCTTTATTTTTCCTATTATCCTTAATTTAACTTAATTTTCTTTTTAAAATTAATTAAAACCTTTTCAAAAATCACAAAAAAATAATTTCTTTTCTAGTAATTAGGGTTACTAACCTAAAACATTTTTTACTAATTTCCCAAACATTTTCACTAACATATTTTCTATTATTCTGACTATTTATTTTCTATTATGTGTTTACAATTCTAGAAAAGATGTATAGGTCGACAATTTTTATTCCACTAGCGTAGATTTACATTTCTTCCTTTACTTTCCAGACTCCTATTATGTATCTGTCTCAAAGCCATGTAATAACGTAGGATTTACATTTCCGCACTTTACATTCCGCACTTTAATTTCTGCACATATTAACTGCTAGTTAATTAGGGTTTACATGCTAAAGACTAAAATCAACCCTAGATCACTTCTAATCTAAAGATAAATATCTGAATACAACACACTCTTGTTGCCTTTATTAATAACATGGTCATGTCCCTTGAACATAGGGATACCATTAGCAAAGACGCCTACGAATAATATCATCATAATCCCTTCGATACAAAGATCATAGTCCCTTGATGACCCTCGATGTTGCCTACGAAAAGTGATGATCGTCCCTACGAACCGCTAAAGGTATCCTTACATGTTGCCTTCTATGACCATATGATGACCCTTTGATTGTCCCTTCACATCCAAACGAATAAATTTACCTACCAACTAATGGTATGGATAGCCTTATTCTACAGGAGAAGGAAAAATAACATGGAAACAACCATTCTGAGTAGGTAATAAGACTCTGCTGCTTGCTCCAATCAAAACACTTTTTCACACCTCACACTTTTCAAAACAAAATTTAAACACTTTGTATACATTCCAGTGTGAATCATTACAAAGTTAAACATCTTTCAAACCAACATTTTCAAACACTTCGTATACATTCCAACGAGAATCATTACGAAGTCAAAGGGAAATTCCTTTTTTTAACATTTTCAAACTACACAGAAAGTAATTTTTTCAAAGTGAGCTCAGCAACTAAGAGCCCGTAGATAACTACAGATGGAAAGGGTGCTAATACCTTCCCTTTTCATAACCGCTCCCCACTAAAATCTAACAAAGGTCTTTTTCTGCTTTTTCACCTTCCCTTTATGGATAAAAGAAAAGTGGAGACTTCGCTATCCGCAAAATTTGCAATTAAAATCAAAACAAACAAGTCGCCTCCCACCGTGTTACGTAATCATGCATTATTGTGATACAACCCAAAGAGAGGTTACCTTAGGGTTTAAGATCACTTTATTTATTTCGCTTGCTTTGTCCGCTTTTATTTTTAAGGGTGCTTGGGTATTATATCTGGGGGATCCTACACCGATCCAAGTTTCCTTAGGTAAGTAGTACAATCATCGCGATCATCACGATACCGAAACCGCAAAATGATGGCTACTTAGTGGACACTTTGATGTGCCGATATTCCTCGTGTTTAGTCGAGGAAATATTTGGTGTCCCATGTTGTCATCAAGCACTAACTCAATCAGAGAACCCTAATGACCCATCTTGTCCATTAGAAGGTAAGAGATGTCCGACTTCTGCATCGAGGTTGATGATACCGATGCTACGCCATTAAGATTTGAATTTCTTGATGTTTCGGACCAATTGGTAGTCGTATTGAAATAAAGCATATGAGAAAGATCGATGATATGAGATTCCTAGAACCCTACTATTATAGATAGGTTGAACCCACTCAAACTCCGATAGGTAGACACCTACCTCATGCAAGCCTTAAACCTAGGGCTATGTGTGAATTTTCTTGTGCTTGCTATTGAAACGTGACATCATGACATCATAACATCATAACATCATATCATTTCTAACCATTTCAAGTACTTAGGATTTATCTTTGCTCTTGTAGGGTTATGGCTTCCATGAAGATTATCTCGAATCAATTTTGTGGGTATACCTTCTCAACTCAAGGAGTTAATCTCAAAAATTCTCGATCACTCACCATCAAAAGACATGGTTATCTACTCGACTTGGTTACCTCCTGCTTTGAAGAAGATATGACGAAGCGATTTTATCATTGATCCAAAGCACCATTGCTTTACTTTCCCAAACAATCAATTGATGCCTACAATGGAAGAAGAATTCTAAGCTACTAGGATAACCATTCTTGATCAAATACCATTCACCGGCTCATAAAAGTTTCAGTACGTAAGACATCGTGATCAACGTTACATCTAAAGCACCGTGACATCAAGACAATGGGAATCAAGAAGTGGAATTAAGGGCTTGCTTGCCAAATTTCTAATAAGGAAAGCTCGAGGATTCCTAAAGGCTATGAGTTTTCAAGATGTTTTGGCCTTGCTAATCTACGGCTTGTGTTATTTCCTAATCCATCAATTCATAGACGTGAACGCCATCAAGATTTTACTCACTCACAATCCTCGCGCTCTACTTTGGAGATATTCCGCATTTTCTCCACACTCGCTTCACGAAAAGACAAGGAACTCTCATGTGTTGCATTTTGTTATTATCCAGGTGGTTTATTTTGCACCTTCCTCAATCAGTAATAAAGAACGAAAAAAGGTTGAAGTGGTCTCAAAGGTTGATGTCACTCTCTTATTCAGATATCCGTTGGTGTCTTTACTTTCAAAAGGATTTCATCTTTGTTAGTGTTTTAAGTTGGCATTACTTTTTGGTAAAACTAGGTTATGGAAATGTCTTGATAAATTTCATGACATTCAGAGATTGAAGATAAATCCTAGTTAACAAGGATGTTTAAAGTACATTTCGAATGGAAGATAAAACGGTTAGAATTTCCAGAATATACCGATGTCATAATGTATGTTATGACATGCAAAGGTGACATTCTGCTCGCAGAACTGCTTTTTCCCGAGACTTTTCGTGAAGTTTGTTGAGTCAGACATGTTTTTCTGTTATTAAAATGTATGCTCACGTGGTTGTTAGGTTAATCTTAGTTAGACCTAAATTGGTTGTTGAAAAGACCAAGTTTTAGGATTAATTGTGAACCCTAGCTATCTTTATGGAATCCCAAAATCAAGTTTCGTAATCGCTTCTATAAAAGGAATAGACCCTTACACCGCCGTCATTCTAGAATTTATTGAAGATTTAGCAGTTGTTTATTTGTGTAATTTAGTTTCTTCAGGAGCCAAGCAATTATCAATTGATAAGTGCCTCGACTAGGATTTGTTTGTAATGGTTGTTTATCACTCAAAGCTTGAAGCACGAGTGTTTGTCTCTCGATTAAAGCTTTGAAGCAAAATCAAGATAGTTTATTGAAGTGTCTTCACAATTCAATTAATCAATAGGTCGATATCACCGTGATCGAGATGAGTAGAACTCGTGTCTAAGTAGGACTTAGATTGAAGTTGCATTGGGTAGGTTTTAAGTGAAGGAGATAAACTGGTTTATTCCCTAATTAATTTACTAATAGTGAATTTCCTCCTCGGCTTGGTAGCCCCTATGTAGGTGTAGTTAGACATCGAACGGGTAAACAATTTATTGTGTTCTTTATTGTTGTTTAAATTTATTGTGTGAATTATTAATGAGTGTCGATAGTGTGTCATAACATTGTCTGTGACATCACATTTGTCGCCAGAATTTCAATTGGCATCGTGAGGTGCACCGCCTGCTATTTCTAGGTGAGATCTAGGGATAATAGTTTCCGCATAATGGATAAGGACTGAGGATTTGGAGGTAGACCACCCATTCGACGGGTCTAATTATGATTATCGGAAACCCCGTGATGGTTGCTTTTTAAGATCTGGACATTAAAGCGTGAGAGTCACGACAAAGGATGGAAACATCCCACCAACCTTGAGAAAGATGGGACTATTGTCTTGAAACCCGAGGAAGAATGGAGCAAAGAGGAAGAGGAGCTAGACTGGGAACTCTAAAGCATTGAATGCCTTATTCAATGGTATTGATGTAAATATCTTCAAACTAGTTCATCAATGCGAGCTGGCCAAGGATGTTTGGGACACTCTCAAACTACTCATGAGGGACATCCAAGGTGAATATGTCAAGACTTCAGATGCTCACTACCAAATTTGAGAATTTGAAGATGAAAGAAGATGAGACTATTCATGAGTTTCACATGAATATCTTGGAAATTGCCAACACCTCGTGAGCACTTGGTGAAAAGATGTCAAGAAAACGGTGAGAAAGATTCTTTATCCTCTAAAAGATTTGCAATGAAAGTGACCATAGAGGAGGCTCAGACATCAAGACCTTGAAGGTCAAGAACTTATCGATCTCTTATGACTTTTGAGATGGGAATCAAGAAACTGCTGGCAAAAGAACAAAAGCATAACACTTGTATCCAACATCAAGAAGGGTGCAAGGGGAAGATGAAGAGAAGTTATCAAGCTATAGCTATGCTTGGAAGATAGTTCAACAAGCTCATTAAGAGGATTGATCCAAAGTCAAGGTCAAATGTCAAGGACATTTCATCCGACATCGAAGATCTTATGACTCCAGGAAGATCCAAGTCGAGGAAAAGGGAGTCAAGGCAAGAATCCAATGTCATGGATGTGAAGGATATGGACATATTAGAGCCGAATGTCCTACCTTTCTTAAGAAACAAAAGAGAGGAATGACCGCCACTGTCCGATGGTGAATCAAGTAGGATTCAAGAGGAATCACCAACTTGTCACCGCACCTTCCGAAAGTTGCAATCGATAATGACCTAGTGATGAGGAAGTGACATTGAAGAACTTGTCGATACTTACAAGAAGTCGTAATGTATGGTGAAGTATGTCAAGAAAATGAAAAATGTAAAAGTCGATCGAGAAGTCGAGGCAAAATGTGAAGTCGGAAGTCGAGAAGAAGGAAAATATACCACTATAAGTCATCTCAACAAGGAAATTATAGTGTGAATTCCAAGCTTGATCATGTGACTAAGTCTCAAGATGTCACTACTCGACCGATAAGTTGGAAGAAATCCTTCAAAGATGGTCAAAATGCAGGAATAAGCATGGTCTAGGATACGTGGTCGGAAGGAACCCGTTAGTGACAAGAAAAGAAGAGGTATGGAAACCAAGGTCAAAGCAGATGTCACAACATAAACAGAAATGTTTATGGCTCAGGTACGTGTCGCAAAAAATTTGCGATAACAAGAAGAAGAATTACTTAATAAGCCAATGTCAAAGCAGATGTTACAATATCGGGTCAACATCAGATCATAAACATGAATAAGAAGTTTCAAAGATGGAGATGTCACCATCAGGAAGGTTCGACACATAAAATACTTCTCGCTATAAGCTACATGGATACCCTAATCGACTCCCTATGTTAAGCCTAAGAACAAGAAGGTACCCTACACTCAAAAGTGGAAGACGAGGATCGCAAAGATTGATAGCTCACACTTCTTAGAGTGTCCGCAAGGAAGATTGTACTGATGGGTGTTCCAAGCATATGACCGAATAAAAACCCATCAATAATGTCAAAACTCATTCTACCACCTTTGTTACTTTTGGAGATGGAGCTAAAGGAGAAATCAAGGGTGTTGGAAACTTGACTGCTCGAGTTCCAAACCTAAATGGAGTGTCACGTAAAAGGCTCGATCGCTAACCTCATAAGCATAAGTCACCATGTGATGGGATTCAAAGTCAACTTCACTAGGTCCGAATGTCTTGTAATCAATAATAAACAAGAAGTAGTGAGAGGAGTCGATCAAAGGACAACCGCTACATGTGGAACTGAGAACACCAACCTGCCTTCCTGGGCCCCCATGCATAAAGATGAAAAGGAGGTAAAATGTGGCACCAAAACTTGTTCATCTCGCATCTCGAGGAATGAAAAGATCATCTCTATGGAGGTCACGAGGATACCAAGACCCATATTGATGAAGGAGGGTCTCGTGAGTGTCAGTGGAAAGCAAACCGTATCACACCCAATGTCTGACATCCACCACTTCTAAAGTGCCGGAGTCGCTACACATGGATTCACGGGCCTATGCAGTTGAAAGCCTGGTGGAAAAAGATATGCTTATGTTGTTGTGGATGATTTCTCCGATTTACCCGGATAAACTTCATCAAAGAAAAATCATGTGTTTGATGTTTTAAAGAGTTATGCAAAAGACTTCAAAGAGAGAATGAAAGTCGATTGTCGTAATAAGAAGTGATCATGGAAAGGAATTTGAGAACAAAGAAGTTTGATGAATTCCGCCTCCTCGTAGGAATCAATCATGAGTTTTCTCCCTATAACACCTCAACAAATGGGTGTGGAAAGGAAGAATAGGACTATACAGAATCGCCAGAGCAATGATTCATGCTAAGAAACTTTCTATTCATTTTCAAGCTATGAATATACTGCTATGTTCACACAGTGGTCACCTTAAGAAAGGGAACATCCTCCACCTGAACCATGAAGGAAGAAACCAACTCGTAAAATATTTCCATGTGTTTGGCAAAGAAATGCTATATTCGACTGCATCGTGATCAAGGAGAAAGATGGACTCTAAGAGTGATGAAGGCATTTTTCGGGATACTCTACTAAAAGCTAGGCATATAGGTATTCAATCCGTAACCCAAGTTATGATGGAGTCTATTAATGTCATTGTTGATGATCATCATCGAACACAATATCCCATGTGATGTTGAGACATGGTTTGAGACATCACCACAAGTACCGATAGAGATGATGTACCACCCTACTTCACCAAAATCGAACCGAGGAAGCCAACAAAGATCCTTCCATCGTAATTCGTAAAGATCATCCAAAGGAACTCATCATTGGAGATCCAAACAGGGTGTCATTACTAGATCCAAAGAAACTGCCTCAAACTCTTGCTCAGGTCAAAAATAGAGCCAAAAATGTCAAAGAAGCTCTAAGTGATGAATTCGATCGAGCAATGCAAGATGAATCAACCAGCTCAAGCAACATGAAGTACGGGAGTTAGTTCCAGACCGTAAGGAACAAACATCATTGGCACAAAGTGGATCTACAAGAACAAGTCCGATGCGTATGGGTTGTCACCGTAAATAAAGCAAGACTTGTTGCTCGTGGTTACACTCAAGTCAAGGATCGATTTTGATGAAACTTTTCTCCAAAGGGCTGACCGAATCAATCGTGCTACTACTAGGGTTGTTGCATTCAAATTCAAATTATTTCAGATGGACGTGAAAAGTGCCTTCCTAAATGGCTACTTGAATGAGGAGGTATAGTAATGCCCTAAAGTATTTGTGGATCCAAGTTTTCCGATCATGTCTAAGTTAAGGAAAGCCCTATATGGACTAAAGCAAGCCCTAGGGCTCGGTATGAAAGGTCGACCAAGTTCTCATCGACAAAGGATACGAAAGGAGCCTTGATAAACTCTCTTTGTCAAGAATGAAGGTGGAAAGATAATGGTGGCTCAAATTTATGTTGATGACATAGTATTTGAGGAATGTCGATACAATGGTGAAACATTTTGCCAATCAAATGCAAGTCGAGTTTGAAATGAGCCTCATGGGAGAGTTGACTTATTTTCTTGGACCGCAAGTCACACAGATGGAAGACTCAACATTCCTTTCACAGAGCAAGTATGCAAGGAATATTGTCAAGAAGTTTGAATGAGAATGCCACCATAAAGGACTCCCGCCTCCCACACATTTGAAGTTGTCCAAGGACACAAGTGGTGAGAAGGTTGATCAAAGTTTGTATAGAAGCATGATAGGAAGTTTGTACTACTGGCCAACAGACCGACATTGCATTTGCCTGGGTATGTGCAAGATACCAAGTCGAACCAAAGTAAGTCACATCAACCGTGAAAAGAATTCAAGTACGTGGAGGAACTTGCAATTATGGTATCCTGTTCTCATGGATGTGAACCAATTTTGTCTCGGGTTATTGTGATGTCGACTAGGCCGGTAGTGCCGATGATGTAAAAAGCACTTCGAGGATGTTTCTCGGGAAACAATCTTGTTTCTTGGTTCAAGAAGAAGCAAACTGTGTGTCCTTGTCCATCAAGCCGAATACATAGTACCGGTAGCGCTGTTCTCAAATGGTCCGATGAAGCGATGTCGATCGAGAAATGTCACATGATGTCATGATATTGTACCGTGACAACCTCGAGTACTATTAATATTTCAAAGAATCCTATACAACACAAGAGACTAAGCACATCGACATTAGACATCACTTCATCGAGACCTTGTGGAAGAGAAAGTGATTAAATCGACCATGTAACCACCGAACTTCAATCATCGACATTTTTACTAAAGCTCTTGATGCTAGTCAGTTTGAAAATTTAAGGAGCAAACTGGGTATTTGCCAATATGAGGAATTGTAGCAATTAAGATTGCTTACAACAAGGAGTGGAAGAGACCTTCTATTTCAATTAATTATAAGTGGGTCATTTAATTATTTTCCTCTTATTTTTAAAAGTGTCAAGAATAGGAAGAGACTCCTCCATATAATAGTCTCTTCATTTGAAAGTATCATAGTCTCTTAATCCCAAGATTCTGACTGTTCATCTCCTACCATGGCTGAGATTAGGGCAAGCGCTGCAGCCATGAATGTTGAACCTGTGAAGGTCTCTCCTCAGCATTCAA